>JAJMAH010000082.1:7132-67794 GCA_030564925.1 Geotrichum aggregatum | reverse complement strand
CCACCTCCATGGTGGCTCTACCAGTTGGGCTATCCGCTGGCTGTGCCCCCTTTTCTTCATAATAGGCATCCAGCTAGCTTGGGATTCTCCCAGTTCTTCCTCGTTTGACCATGGTGCTGCAACAGTAGGTAGCAGCCACTCTTCATCAAGTAGTTCCACTTCAGTCAAGCAGTGCTTGATGTTGGAGATGGGGGAGCTTGCAATAATTCGCAATACGTCTCTGCGATAAGCATAGAGTAGTTAGGATCTCCGAGGTTTGGGCATAACACCTAAATAATTCATGAAGTGCTTCGTTAGCTCAGTCGGTAGAGCGTCAGTCTCATATGATTGTTCTAATCAGCAATCTGAAGGTCGAGAGTTCGAGCCTCCCACGAAGCATTACTTTTTTCAATTTTTATTGAAACGATTTACGACGTTGATATCATCTGCTACTGCTCCGGAGTTTTACAGCTAGTAATCATGGGTTGGCATCTTGGTTCAATGGCAGGTTACTTATCATTGGCTGGGAAGTCGTGCAACAAGAAGAAAAAAAAAACCGAAGCCTGGCACTCTCCCCAATTAACGAGATTTTTGACGACCAAGAGCTCACTGTGAAGGGTGATCAGGGTTTCGTCCGTTGGCTTCGGACAAATTAGGCACCGCCGCATGTTTTGCTCTCCTTAAATCTGCAGCTTTTCCAAGAGCTCAATATATTGGGCCCAAAAGCTGACTCATTATTACTGGATCCAGATCCATTGAGATACATTGCAAACTCAGTTTCTATGTTTCACGAACTTTCTTCCAATTCCGAGCTCGCTGACTTATGACTGTTTTTGTTGAGAACTTCGAACTAGATAAAAGGAAGTTGTTGATCAGGAAAGTACTCTGTTTAGATCTCGTCTGAAGAGTATCACTTCTAAAGTCAAAAGACTAATCTATTGGCAGTCTGTGTACATGATTGCGGGTACAAATTTGAGAGCAATACTCAAAAAATTCAGCATTTTATTCGAGTAGAACTACTACTATTACATCAGTCATGGCGACAGCGACCTTTACAGAAAGCATAGAAATACAGAGTATTTCAGGAGGTCAGCCTGGCCTTGTTGTGAACCGGCAACAGACAAGAGGCACTCAACTCAGTCGAGCAAACTCGCTGGAGACGTCTAGATCTCCCGAGACTGTTGAGTCAACCCCTGAAAATGATGAAGAGGATTGGGATTATCCTGAAAGCGGAAAGCAAGCTTGGCAGGTCGTGCTAGGGAGCTTTTTCGGCCTTGTCGCAATATTTGGAACCATCAATAGCGTCGGAGCTGTGCAGGCTTATGTTTCCACAAATCAGCTGGCGAATTCAAGTGATGCCAAAATTTCGTGGATCTTTTCGATATTCTTGTTTCTCAGCACTCTCCTTGGTATACAAGTTGGTCCTATTTTTGATCTATACGGACCTTACACTCTGTGCGTAGTAGGAACATGCATGTTTGTAGGGTGCTTGGTGCTGACCTCGTTCTGCCAAACATATGTTCAGTTTCTGCTCGCGTTTGGTGTTGGTGCAGGCTCGTCAATTGCGTTACTCATGACTCCCTTGTTTGCAGTGGTGGGCCATTGGTTCAACAGAAAACGGGGTACTGCTATTGGAGTCGCTACAGTGGGCGGATCCCTCGGAGGTGTTGTATTTCCCATTATTTTGAGAAAATTCTACTCATCTCTTGGATTTGGCTGGGCTATTCGAATACTTGCTCTCATCTGTCTTGCATCGCTTACACTTTCAATTATCCTTATTAAACCAAGGTTTCCTCCTAGACCTGAGGAAGAGAGCCACGACAACCCGAGAGGGCCAATCAAATTTATTGCTCACCACTACATGGAGATGATTCGCGAGTTGAAATCACTAAAAGATCCTCGGTTTTTCTTTTTGATTCTAGCCAACTTTCTTGGGGAATCAGCCGTACTCAACGGGCTTACCTATCTGACATCTTACGCCGTCGCACAAGGCAACTCCCAAGGGTTTTCGTACGCTCTACTCGCAATATTAAATTCCTGTGGAATGATTGGCCGAGTAGTGCCTGGGTATTTGGCAGACCGCCTTGGCCGGTTCAACACTTTAATTACTACTGTCTCTTTCGCCTGGCTCACGATTTTCTCGATATGGCTTCCTTTTGGGCACAATCCAGTTGGGCTTATAATATTCTGTGTGCTCCACGGGTTCAGTAATGGCGGAATTATGATCCTCGGGTCTGTTTGTGTGGGACAAATTTGCAGAACACAGGATTTTGGCAAACGGTATGGAATCATGTACTTTTTCACGTCGTTTGGATTTCTTTTGGGCATCCCAATTAGTGGTGCGTTGATTGAGGGCACCGATTATAGTAAGCTTGTTATTTTCTCGGGCGGCCTTTACCTTGCGTCGATGGTTTCGCTGCTGATAGCACGTTACTACTGCGTGGGATTTCGCTTTTGCAAAGTATGAGATCATTTCCAGCGAATCCAGCCCGGGAGCTATCCATGCAATCAGTATTGCTTCTATTGCGGGTATACGTTAATATCAATGACCTAAAGCACTATTAGGACTGAAGAATTCTGTTTTACAGATACTCAACCATGGAAATAACTGAGTACCACAAGTCTTCTAGAGATGCCTGATAACGATCAACATATATCTGCAAGTATATCTAAATCTAGATCTAGAGCCTGGGAAAGTATTGTGATTGAAAGTGACGGACTCAGTTGTCGTTTGAGCATCTAGTGGGCGTCTATAAAACTTGAAATTTATTTAAACACCCACAGTGCGTTACAAACTCGAGTTACAGACACCAACACTAGATATCCCACTAGACGAGTATTTCCGCGCCCACAGAGTAATTTTTCCATTCGGCCAAGCATGGGCGCAAGGCCTTGAGTTTCCATACCTGAGCAAAGCCAAGATGTAAGGGACTTAAGCAAGGCAAAACCTAAAGTGGAAATACAGTTACTACAATTTACAGGTACCTTTTTTTTTTCCTACTAAAGTTTATACCACCAAAAAGGACAGATAATGAGAACTGGCGGCGGAAGATCTTGTAGTCTTGAGCTTTTGAAATGCTTCCGTTGAATTAGATCTGTTGACAAGATTCAATGAGCTTGGGGCCTAAAGCATGAAGAAGGCCGTCAACGCAACGTCTTTTGCTGGAATCTTTTTATATCGCACGGCAGCACTTTTCAGGCACCAAAAATATAGTGTTGAAAGAGCTTAATTATATCGTCTTGGGCCTGCATAGTAGATGTTATCAACTATTGTACTATACAATTTCTAGGATTTTGCAATGTTGATCTCCTACTCTTCTCCAAATCGGAGTATTTGTGATTCAATACGGACACGATATGTTATGTGTACAGTAGTAAACCGCTATAAGCCGTCACCTTACAGCGCTGTACAATGTCTGAGCAGGGTGAAACTTTAGTTTTCATGACACGAATTCACAAACCGCGCAAGGCCTCAACTTTATAGTTCAAAAGAGAGTACTGAATAGACAATTTTTCTCGAATTTTTTGGCACTTCGACATTTCTTCTTCTTCTTCTTCTTCTTTTTCATTTTTTATTCCGTCTTCTCAAAATCCTTGGCAGCTTTTTCGTAGAAAACTTGGTATCGGCAGTCTTTTTCGGATTTTTCAACACACTCGTTCTTTTCCAAGCAGCTTTAGTACAGCAAACGGCCTATTAGGCCCTATTTCAAATTCTTCCAAGACTTCAGCATGAGATTTCCAATCTTGACAGGGTCCTTAGGACTCACTTTATTACATATTGTTTCGGTAGTAACGGCTATTGAGATTGACTACTCAAGTTCGAGCTCCATAAATGAGGGCCTGGCACTCGTTGCAAAAGGCCTAATGAACTACTACAACGGTAACGATTCCGGACAAACCCCGGGTATGTTCTCTAATCCTTACTACTGGTGGGAGGCTGGAGCAGCGTGGGGGTCAATGCTTGATTACTGGTATTACACCGGCGACGAAACCTACACCGATGTTTTGAAGTCAAGCCTGATATATCAGGTGGGCTCGGACTGGGATTACATGCCTTCTAATCAGACAACGACGGAGGGAAATGACGACCAAGGATTTTGGGGAGTCACAGTCATGGCTGCAGCCGAAAAGAACTTTTCAAATCCTCCAAGTGATCAGCCTCAATGGCTTTATCTCGCTCAGGCTGTGTTCAATACCATGGCAAGCCGTTGGGATTCCGAAAACTGCAACGGAGGTCTTCGATGGCAAATCTTTACTTGGAACAATGGTTACGACTACAAAAATGCCGTTTCGAATGGATGCCTTTTTAATCTTGCTGCGCGCCTTGCACGGTACACAGGAAATGAGACATACACAGAATGGGCTAACAAAATCTGGGACTGGGCAGAATCTGTACAATTTATCAACACGTCAGGCGATGCCTGGCCCGTTTATGACGGAGGATTTATCAAAAACAACTGCACAGACACAGACCCCATTGAGTGGACTTACAACTGTGGGCTCTTTATTTCTGGGGCTGCATTCATGTACAACTACACTCAGAATGACACCTGGCTAAAGCGTACCAATGGAATTTGGGGCCGAGCCAAGGTGTTTTTCATGGACGGCAAGATCATGTACGAAGCGGCATGTCAACCGTCAAATCAGTGCAATAACGATCAGCGGTCATTCAAGGGCATCTTTTCCCGCTTTTTGGGGTTGACATGTCTCATGGCCCCTTCGCTGAGCGAGGAAATCCAAGAGTATCTTGAAAGCACGTCAGCGGCTGTGATGAAGTCTTGTTCTGGTGGAACCGACGGCCACACCTGCGGTTTGAACTGGGGCAAGGATGGCTGGGACGGCATATACGGTCTTGGTGAACAAATGAGTGCATTGGAAGCTCTTCAAAACCGGCTTGTGTGGACAAAGGACGGCCCGTTAACTGCATCGACAGGTGCTTCGTCCACGGGCAACGGGTCTGCAGGATCCACTTCTTCTTACAAAAACATTAAGAGCGAACTCAAGATCACTGGAAAAGACAAGGCGGGAGCTGGAATTCTCACTGCACTTGTGCTTATTTTGATAATCCTGGGTACTTGGTGGATGATTGTATAGCGTTGGAACAGCTATAATTGCTTCACCTAATATTGCAGCTGTCGAATTTCGTTTTCCTTGTTGTTTATGCCAGCTGCAATTAAGGCACACATTGTCAGCCGTGCGATGCATATGCAAGATTTCGGGGAATCTATGGTAGAGACCCTAAGCTAGGTCATCATTAGGCAAACGAAAAACACAAGAGATACTATGATGTACATTTCAGAATCAGACTTCGAGAAGCAGAATATTTTGTATAGATACTAATCAAAAACAAATGCCATTTTCCGCAAACAGTGGCAGTATTTAAAATTAGCAGGAAGGATGTATACCTGAACTGACGGCGACGATTTAATGCTGTTGCATCCCACAAAGTCGGCTAGATAGTCACTTCCATCTTCTCTTTGCGCTAAGCAGTAAGTCTACTCGCATCGTCCTTTGCCTCTGTTTGTAATGAAGCTGAGTACTCGTCTTTTATTTTACTTGTTTGTCATTTCAACGCCGTTGTCAATAGTAGCTTTGGATATTGACTTCACAGATACAAAATCCATCAATAATGGCTTGGGTCTGCTTGCGAAAGGTATCATGGACTACTACGACGGCAACAATACTGGCAAAACTCCTGGCATGTTTACCAACCCATATTACTGGTGGGAAGCTGGGGCTGCGTGGGGATCATTACTAGATTATTGGTTCTATACAGGCGACGAATCCTACAACAGTTTACTGAAATCAAGTCTCTTATACCAGGTAGGCGCGGATTGGAATTACATGCCTTCAAACCAAACCACGACAGAAGGAAATGATGATCAAGGATTTTGGGGAATCGCGGCCATGGCAGCTGCGGAAAAGAATTTTTCTAATCCTGAAGGTGACCAGCCTGGATGGGCGTATTTGGCTCAAGCTGTCTTTAACACAATGGCAGAACGGTGGGATCCTGATCACTGTGGTGGTGGGCTTAGATGGCAAATCTTTACATGGAACAACGGATACAACTATAAAAACACGGTGTCCAATGGGTGTTTCTTCATGCTGGCCTCTCGGCTTGCAAGATACACAGGCAATACCACGTATGCAGAGTGGGCGGAACGTATATGGGACTGGATGGTCGAAGTAAATTTCATCGATACGAGCAACAGCGACTACTGGATGGTATACGACGGCGCGGGTCTCATCACCAACTGTTCAGAGACAGACAAGCTAGAGTGGACCTATAACTCGGGTCTTTTCTTGGCGGGCTCTGCTTTCATGTACAATCATACGTCTGATTCTGTTTGGCTAGAGCGAGCTACGCGCATCTGGGAACGGTCGAAAGTGTTTTTTCTGTCAGACTCAAAAATCATGTACGAGGCAGCATGCCAGCCGTCCAACGCGTGCGACACAAACCAGCGCAGTTTCAAGGGCATATTCTCGCGGTTTCTTGGGTTGACTTCTCTCATGGCCCCATCTCTAAGTAACGAGATTCAGCAGTACCTCGCTGCTACGACACCTTTTGTATTGAGCTCGTGTACGGGAGGTACAGATGGCCACACGTGCGGTTTGAACTGGGCAAACGGCAGCTGGGACGGCTACTATGGACTGGGAGAGCAGATGAGCGCACTTGAGGCTTTACAAAACAGGCTGGTTTGGACGCGATCAGGGCTCCTTACGGCCGATTCTGGTGCATCTTCTATCAGCAATGGTTCTGCAGGCACGTTAAATACCCACAAGTATGGTGCCACCAGACTTACAATCACAAAGCGGGACAAAGTGGGCGCATATATTCTCACTGGCGTGGTGCTGGCATTCTTAATGCTGAGCACCTGGTGGATCATTTCATGAGTTAGTGCGATATCATGATACGTATGGGACCATATAACTTTACAAGGACATGGAGCTCAAATGAAGCGTAGATTTGGCTGCAAATTTGAGAATTTTAAGCTGCGATGGCGCAAATGAAGGTCAAGCGCTAGCTATGACGAGAGCATGCGTCTGCCTGCACTGAGCACTGATATCATTATGAGCTACTTAATTATTACTGATTGCTGATTACCACTACACAAGCCTCTATTATCCCAAGACCTTTATCACTTCTGGGCTGTAACCTATTTAGCTTATTCGTCAATGAGTCAGCTCACAAGACCGTCTGATAGTAGTACCGGTATCAAAATGGCTCTGGAATAAATCTGAGGTTGAACCGATTAAAAAGTTGAGCTTTATCCGTTTCTCCCTCTTTTGCTTCTTTTTCTCTACATCTACTAGGGAAACCATCTAAGACGTCTCGAAGACATCATGAGCCTAGAGTATCTACCAGCTGAGATCCTTTGGCAGATATTCGATTTCGTTCAGTGCGCCGTTCCAGTGGGATACCACGGATACTATCAAGATCAAGATCGCACTTCGGCTGTGGCTACTGAACATGATGATGGTACTAGGTCTCACGCCCAATACATTGAGTCCTTGAAAAGACGAAACGGATTGCGCTTTGCTCACACGAGCTCAAAACTTTACTACGCCCTATCGCCTATGATATGGACCTCTTTACAAGTTTCGCCGTCTATGCTTATTCGGCAGCATGATAATCCGGATCTTTTACAACACATTTCGCGGCTTGAGATCAGAACGGCCAATTTGCAAACGAATGTACTTTCTCCCGTTCATGTTCCTAATTTGGCCGAGCTTGAGGTTGATTGTAAAGAGTGCCTTCCTTCTCTCAGCGTCCAAGTCTCCTTAGGTGAAGCTCTCGCACTGTTTCAGAACCAGGTCATGGTTGGTCTGGACAACGTTCCTGCACTACAGATACACGAGCTTGTGGAACCACGGCTACTGAGTCGCGTCCAGAACCTCACATTTGCTTTATCGATTGCAGCTGAATCGAATCAGTTTAGTGATTCGTTATATTCGTCTGTGGGCCTCATGTCGGCCCTAAGAGTGCTCAAGAGTAAAGAATTAAAGGAACACGATGAACCCCATTGTTTTCGCCCTATAAAGAACCTTGAAGTTATTGAAGTTATCGAAAAAGTGCCATTACTTGAAGAGCTTGATCTTATCGATCTGAGTCCTAATAATGATAGACTGGCTATGCTAAACCGAAACTGGCTACCTCATACAATCACTAAACTAAGATGTGACTGGAACTTTTTGCACTCCTTGATAAACTCGAATGACCCCAGAATGTTTAGAAATATAAAGAGTCTTACAATATCTATGACGAGGCAAGTTCAGCAGCGAGTTCCAGACCTGAGCTTTTTTGTGAATGTCGAGAAGCTGGCTATACTGAGAGGACCCAGCCCCTGGCCCCAAGATGATGTGGTTGATCTGTTTGCTTCACTGACAAAACACGGTACCAAACTATCATCTCTCACTTTGGAAGGCATTTCCTCTACCGAGATATGTGCCATGGCTCCAATGTTTACAGGCCTCACCGAACTCTTTATCCCCCAAATTCCGGAAGATAGCTACGAATTAGGCATTCAGTATGCCAATGCTCGCATCAGCAACCTTCAAGCACCTCTTAACCAAATCCTTTTATCTATTGGCCCGGGCCTCAAATTACTAGACATGCACATTACTAAAAAAGCCCACGGCATATATTATCCTCTTCTAGAGTCTCTCATACTTAACTCCACAAGCAAAACTTTTCCCGTCAAGTATATCATAGTGCGTTACGAACTGGCCAAGCTCTACAAGCGCAAGTATACTAACCCCATCGAAAAGATCTTTTCCGGGTTTTCTTCAAACAAGTTTTCGCTTCATGGCTTTTGCACTCCGTTAAGATCAATTGCGTCTTTGAACCTGGAAGCTTCGTGTTCCTCACTGATTAAAAAACGGGAGCTATTTGGTGATGTGAGATCAGAATGGGATCCCATTGTCGTTGATGCAGATAAGCTGCGCACTCTTTTGTTGGTCCCGCCCAAAGGGTCCAGAATCAGCTTCAAACCGCTTTCGAGAGAAAACGTGTTTGCGAGTCCAATGATGGCCTTTTAGTAGTCTCATTCTATTAAGTGTGGCCTAGAAATTTTACGTTGTTGCAATGATTCATTAGACTAATGTTTTGTTATTTTTTTTTTTTTGCTATTTATGTTCGTTTTTTTCATGTTCTCTTATTTCAATATTATCACTCCAGTCAATAAACCTCTCTCAATCAATACAATGGCCAGCAGGTCAGTTATTAAGCTAAGCGAAATTCCACGAAATGATATACATGCGTAACGTCATAAGTTTGTAACATTTGTAATTTGTTAGTAGAAGAGAAAGCTTTTACAGTTGAACACGCAACTACCCACGGTAGGTAGGTTTATCCGGCTTGTATGCGATACTCATTTGATTGCATTGATTGTGTGTGTCTTCCAAACATTGCCTCGAAAATCTGGTCATTGTTGATATTGGCCCTACATAGAAATACAATACCCTTTTACAGATGTTGACTAGTTGAACTATGAAACTATTAGTATTGAATTTCACATTTGATGATTTTACTTTATGGAGAAGTTCATAGAAATTCCAATTCACCTCATACAGCCGGATTAATCAACACGAGCCCTGACCATACTCAAATGAATACTTTAATCACTCCAGCCCGGTCTGCAGATATTATCATTTGATAGGGGCGAAGCAGAATTGCAATATCGACAATGGACGCTTGATGATTTCTCGCCAAATCTTGTTGCTCAGAGGCAATTATAGCAGTACGCGCACTTCTAGATGGCCTGCCTTGTTTAGACCCTGAACCTGACCCTGGACCTAATCCTCCTCCGCCTCCTTGAGTTTTAGACGCGGGAGCGTGAATTATTTTTTCTCCAACAACCTTTACTGCATTGTTGTATGAACGGAAAAATGTCACTGCATCAGATTCCGCCGAGAGACCGCTGGCTATCGAACTGGACTCAACAGAGTTTAAGTCCCAAAATCTGATTTTGCGGTCGGATCCACCCGAAACAATATGGACATGGCGGTTGTCTTCGGAGCCTTTAGGAGAGTCAACTCCCACTGCCATACACAGTAATTCTGCGTCACCCGAAGCATCCCTCGCCTCATCTTGTTGGTTGCGCTTGACACCGGCTGACTTAGCACCTAGACCATTAGGACCATCTTCAAATCTGGTCACTTGATACGCACGGCTATGTTCAACATGTTCGTCGGCATGATATACCTCTGTGCACTTCATTTCGTTGATCTTCCAAAGCGAGATATCGGATTTGTTGGTTCCCCCTAACACACAAACAGATTGTCCATGAGACTTAGGCCGTAGGTATAGTCTTTTGACAGGAGCGGGATTGTCAAATGTCCAAGTTTTTACCAGAAGATGAAATCTTAAATCCCAAAGATCCAGTACTCCAAGCGACGTCCCCAAAAGAAGCCAGCATTTTTTAGAGTCAATAACGAAGCAAGTGGGAATACCGTGGCTGTGTGGAGATTTGAATACAAACTTCTCCTTCATGCTGTTCACATCTAGCCCAATGATGCGCGATTTAGTAGTAGCTATCACCAATAATGAGACCTCATTTGTTTTAGTGTGTTCCATCCAGACAGCATACTCGTCACTTTCCAGTTGATGATTTCTTATGATCGTCATCTTGCGATATCGAGGCTTCGCAATATCAGCAGACAAGGATAAATCGACTCGCACTAATTGTACAGTCCCGTCCGTACAAGCGCATGCAAAAGTATATGTGTTTTCAATGAAACAAATAAATTTTACTTTCGTTGGCCCGCAATAGTGACTCTGAGCCGACTTGTTAATGACGTTCTTTTCCAAGCGTCTACAATCCCACAATTTGACATAGCCATCATCAGAACATGTGAGAAAAAAGTGATGGTCTGGTGATATGCTGATTTTGTTTATTGCCGATCTATGTTCGGTAAACTGTGAAGCCAAAATTCCTGCTGGCTTCCAGTTTGCCTTTTTGACAGAAGAAGCAGGATTATGGATTTGATCTGCGTAGAGAACAGGAACAACCTGAGGTCCAAAGTCCGAGGGCTCCGTTTTAACTGATTCAACGTAAACGGCTTTTTTGAACTTGGAAACGTAAGGATCGGAGCTGAACTCGGGCTGGGACTCAATGTCGTTCCTCGGAAGCTGATATTTTGATGAACCCCTCGAGTTTTGCCTCGGTAGATATGGCTGTGCTACTAATCCATAAACATCAGTGGTATCAGTAGCAGTAGTAGCAGTAGGATTGAAAACTGCGGCGCCATCACTGTCAAATTGCAATTCTCCAGATCTTCTTTGTTGCGAGTCTTCCTGAATAGGGGCAGTTGTGCGAGCCGTAGAATTAGGACCAAAGTCTGACATCGCGCTTTCTTCTAAAACTTCTCTGATATCACCCAAGTCGCTGGGTCCTCCCCGCGTGCCTGCACCAAACCCGTTAAATTGACTGCTACTGAACGTGTCTTTTGTAGGAATGACTCCCAAGTCAAGTACGCTAACTTCGTTAGTTAGTTCAGTCGAGCTTCGATCAACTTGGAGTCTGGAGCTTAAACGAGCAACACGGTATATATGCTCACGAAGCACAGCAACTTTGCATAGCTCTGCTTCTGTAGTTCCCATGTCGTTCAATCGTTCCAGCCATTGCAAATCCTCTGATGATTTTGCAATCTGATCGAAAGATTCCGGAAGTGCCATAGCCATATCATTATCGAGCGAAGAGACTCTATTAGTTTTGATAGCAGGAAGTTTCCAGAACAAAGACTTTCTAGCTTTGGATGCCCACAGTAGTGCTGCGTTAAAAACTGCTCGACTCAGCGGGGGTTTGAAGCTGCGGATCAGATTGTCTTGAGTAAACTCGAATATCTCACAGTCCAAGAACGGCTTCATTATAGGGTTGAGCATGCAAAACAGCTCTGCAGACGACATCCAAGTCACAGATGCGGTTAGAAAGCGGAGGACATTATTTCGAATCCAGGAATCTGGATGCATCATGTAACGCACAGCAATTTTCAGAATGCTCCAAATATCAGACTTCTTTAAAAGGCCAAGTTCGGCAAATGATGCAAAGGCTTCGAACGTTTTTGAAATAACATAATCTTCTGGGTCATTGAGAGCTTGCAGCATTAAAGGTTGGATGTATTGCTCCAAACTAGTTGGTCCAATAAATGGCCCAAGGCCAATAATACAATCAAAAAATTGGCGCCGTAGGGAGGAGTCTGGGTCATTGAGGTAGGTTATCAAATGCGTCAAAATAACATCGTTCGTCATTTGTCTTCCAAAAAAGATGCAAAGTGGTGTTATAGATTTCAAAAACGCTTTCTTCACGGCAGTACTGCTATCAGTTAAGAGAGAACTCGTTTGATTTTCGAATAGTACAATGAGCGCTTGTCGATAAGTGTCGTATGATATCGTTGCCGTCCGATTACCATTTTCTGTTTCGGGATCAAATGAGTCAAGCATACCAGTCGTCTTCAATATTTGGCTCATTTCTAAAAAGCTGGAAGCTGTCTGGGCTAGCGAGGGCAAGCACGAAGCATATGTGGCTCTCACAAGAACTGAATCGCTCATGGCAATTAGCTCAAGACGAGGAAAGATGTATTGCGAGAATAACCCGCCATTGACGGGCGTGATCACAGTGATGAGTGATAGAAGTTGTGTCATGTTTCTAATAGCAGCAGCCTGCACACTTTCTGAGATATCGTCCAGGAGTGATAAAAAATACGGCAGGCATCGGTCGAGTTTAGCCTCATCATTGATCAACTCAGAAAGGGCCAACATCAGGTCGCAACCTTTCAATTTAATAGAAGAGCGAGAAACATTTCGAAGAGAAGAAGCTACGAGCGTAAGAATTATAAGCGCCCCGTCGTCTTTCGTAATTTTATGGGCCCCATCTCGAGTTACCACATGTTTCCAGCCCGGTAAATCTAACAGAACAGGTACAATATCTTCAGTAGGTTGAAGCACGCTTTCTTTCGTGAGTCTTGTTTGATATTCGCCAGCCCCCAAGTGAGCAATTACCTTGTCGAAGTGATCATATATAAAGTTAACCCGGTTGTCTAAGAAAGATTTGGGATTGATTGTGTTGTGGTCGGCATCAAAGTGATTCCTTGTAGATACTGCTCCAATGAATTCGTGAAGAAAGTCATAAAAATAATTAGGAAACAACTTGCCCCTCCATTCTTCAAGGTATTTTTCAGCTGAGAGTCGGTTGTTTGGATCGATGCTTGTCATACTGATAACTAAGTCTCTCACATTTTTGTTTTCTATTTCGTTCAGAACAGGAAAATATTCGCCTTTGCGATATTTGAACAGTTGAGCCAACGAGAAGATATGGGTTCCTTCTAAAAACAACTCTGCAATAACGCACCTATATTGAAGTTAGCACACATATTGAATAAAATTGAATAGCACTTACCCAAGACTAAAGACATCCATGGCAAAAGTCAGCTTACCCTGTTTTTGCTCTCCAGGCGCCAGAAATCTCTCCGGCGCTACGTAGCAAGAACGCCTTTGTGATGTATCAAAGTAAAAAGAAAATTGAGAAGGATCATCCTCAGGTAGGAACACCGGCTTGAAGGGTGCAAAATCGGCCAAGTAAACCCAATTCCACGTCGTGACCAAGACATTCTCAGATTTGATGTCTCCATGACACACGTTGTTTTCATGACATTTTTTCAAGCAAGTCAAGAGCTGGAATGTTATCCACAGCTTTTCAATAGGCTCTAGGAACGGTCGGGTACTGCGCTATGTTAGATATGTCTGAGCGAGAAGGTCTGATGCACGTACCTTATGCGATCATAGATGTTGGTTTTGATAAACTGTCGAACTAAATAGCCAGCTCGCTCAGTCTCTAGTAGCTGACTATAAGGAAACGCGTTATCGATGCCTGAAAGGATTTGACGCTGTCCTGTGAAACTGGGGTTAGCAAAAGCCATGGTGGCGTGCAAACCACTTACTCAATATTTCATCGCAGTAGACTTTGAGATCCATGTCAGGCGAAGGTTTTATAAACACCTTCACGACTACGGATCCCTCGTTTTCTATGGTTCCTTGAACCGTCTTGAGAAATCTGGCGTTGCCCAGATTTTTCTCATACTTGATGGTTCTCAGTTCAGCAACATAAGCATCAATGGCAAATGTTGCTGAAGAGGGCGTTACCAAAGATAACTGGTTACCCATATTTCACTTAAAAGATATCAGCAAGTTTACACAGATTCCATTGAGTAAACACGCCTATTAGGAGACGGATGCAGGTTGAAGAATCGAAATGGATTAAAGGCTACCTGAAGTTATGAAATCATGTGGGTTAGGTGTAGATTTATCTAAGTAGAGGCTGTCAAGCTTTAAAAATCGCCCAACAGCCGTGCAGGGCACAATGAAATATTTATACGCATGATAATGGTAGTACATAGTTGAGCGAATGGCTTATTCCGAACACAAGAATGTGGCAATTAGGCTTGTGGTGAACCACAAATGTTCGCAGTTATTTCACCTTGTAAAGATGGCGGTCCTTGCGACCCGGGAAGGTATGGCTGTCTTTGCGACTTGAAGAAGTGTTAGAGACTACTCGCTCTTTGTTTCGGCCTGCGAAGCCAGAGAGATGATGCCGCTTTGAGGGAGTGAATTTCTCTCCTCTGATTTCACACCGGAATGATTGTACTTCGTCACGCAAAGCCCCTTATACTGTTAGCTTCGAAATTTCTCCCAAACTCGTCACTTACGCTCCAACTCGGAGGGGCTCAATTTCTCAAACTCGAAATCAAACTTTTCGAGAGCTTCAGGCTCGTCTTCAGGTAGATGAAACATTCTAAGATATGGATGATGGAGCGCGGTTTGAGCGGTAAGTCTCTCGCTAGGATCATATTGTAACAATGCGTCAACCAATTCAAGTGCTTCGATATTGGCGTTTGGGTAAACCTCTTTGAAAGGCGTTTTTTGGTATTGCACGGAAGAGTTGAAAAAGTCCCAGGCCTTGAGAGCGTTAGCATGTGATGTATAATTAGCTCAATATACTAACATAAGTAGATGATATTTTGATGATAACTTCTTTCGGGGGAGTTCCGAGCACCTGCGTGATTGCAGTCAATTGACTTAGGTGGTCTTTACCCTTGAAAATGGGCTTGCGACCAACTAGCTCGCAGATTATACACCCGACAGACCAAAGATCGACTAAGTGAACGTTAGAGACATTTCGGGGCTAAGGTTTGTACTTACTGGCAGTCGAGTAATTGCGCTGGCTAATGATAAGCTCAGGCGCTCTGTACCACCGTGTTGCAACGTATCTTGTAATTTTGATCCTCTCGCTTTCTGTGTCATCATTGATTCCCCGTGCAAGCCCAAAATCACAAATTTTGAGCTGGCCCTGTGAGTTTATCAATATGTTGCCTGGCTTCAGATCGCGGTGAATGACGTTGGCAGAGTGAATGTATTTGACACCACACAAAATCTGATAAACCATACTCTGGACATGAAGATCACTTAATTCAATGGGACCTTGGATCACTCGTGCAAGATCGAGATCCATCAATTCTAACTTGTTAGCGTATATCTTATATAGCCTAAGCTAATTACCTTGATAGCAATAAAGACCGTCGAAAGGAGCCTGCGATACCATGTCAAGGTCATATAGACTGATGATCTTGCCTCGGATGTTAGTAAGTAAAAAGCTTCTGCTTTACACAGAACTCACGTTTTTGTGACCGCGGAAGTGGCGCATTAATCTCAGTTCGCGGAACGCCCTTTTAACCAAGGTCTCGTTGGTAAAAATCTTCATGACCTTTTTGACGGCAATCTTTCGGCCATTAGGTACCGAAGACTCTGTGGCCTGGCACACAACTCCATATGTGCCCTTGCCTAAGACCTTCAAAATTTTGTACTTGCTGTCAATGGCAAAGCCAATATCATCGTAGAGAGTTCTGCTGATATCAGACATTGAAGCTTGAAAGAAGATAGAGTGCAATTAAGGATGGAGAAAGATAGAGGTTAAAGCAAAGAATGTAAAGCACTAATCAGGTAAAGAATATAAATCAAACCGAAGAGAAATCTGGCAGTTCTTAGGTTAGCGGCCTGCGACAGATAATAAGTAGACGCCATATGAATAGAGCACCTGTGCTAGGTTGTGCAACAGATCACAGTTAAGCAACATTGTTCAAGTCCGCAGTGCCTTGAACTGTTTCTATAGAAGCGCATTTACGAAGTCATATAGTTGTTATTGGTATCTGCAGTAGCCTTTTAAAAGTGTAAATACACCAATAAACATATGCTAGAGTGAGTAGTCATAAGGCATTCATGACTATGAATTATAGTCGAGTTTTTATCTTTTGACTAGAGCTCTGCTTCCTGCCATTTGGCAGCTTAGACTCTGTATAGAACTTAATACTTGACCTGACAGCACTGCAATATTACTTTATGTCTAGTGTCTGTCTGATCCATTTGATATTAGCGCAAGCTTCTTTGGTCCCTTCCAGGTCCCGAATCCCAGAAATCATGATGTTAGGGAAAGGGTATATATCGGAATTGGCAGTCGATAACTTAGATAATCGCCCTCTAGACTCGTTCTCTCAGAATCTTTACGAAAATCTTGAACATTGCTGCTTGAGACTACTATATAACTTGAGGTCTGCTTAGTTTTGGAAACCAGTATTTGAGTCTATAATGTCAGTAATTTCTCATTGTCGACGAAGCTGTCGAGCAATTCGAAATTCAAGCCTGTCAAGGCATTCAAATCTAAGGTGGCCCATTGCGACCCTTAATTCAACGCTACGCTTGCAGCAAAACTACTCTCAGGCTGCTGAGCTCCCTAGGCCGCCCAAATGGCCTGCGATGGAATACCCATCGCCCTACGATATATTCAACACTACTAAAGAAACGCTTGACAAAAAAGCAGTAAGATCTCATTTCTATACGTTAGCCAAGGTGTATCACCCCGACTCAATATTCCGCACTGGTAACCTGACGCCCGAGCTCAAAGCAGAACGTTTCAAGAAGATCGTGGCTGCATACGATATTCTCAAAGACGAAAAGAAACGCAAGGAATACGATCTGAGCAGCAAGGGATGGGAATATACCGACATATCTTCGCAAAAGAAAGCTAATTTTTATGGACGAGACTTTGGCAGGGCAGCTCACTACAACACGAAATCAACTACAGGAACTGCATGGGATGACTTCCATCAAGACTACAAGGACTATCACAAACAGCAGGATCCAGAATACCAGAAAGAGGCATGGGAGCGGCACAAAAAGATGGTGGTTGTAATAACTATTGGTAGCTTACTAGTTGCTGCGTTCCAGATCAAGTTTCTCGTGCACAGTGCATCCAAAGACATTGAGGGACGCAACCGGTTATCGAATGAGGCAAGAAAGACGGTTTACCTTGCAAGCAGCAACTATGGTTTAGGCGTGAACAAAGATGATCGCATTCAGCGCTTTCTAGCTCACAGGGAGGGAACCAGATCTTATGACAATTACAGGATACTAAAAGAGTCTCAAGAGTCTCAAGAAGCAGAGAAACTGGCTCTGAGTCCTCCTCGTAAGGAATAAAAGTCTTGAACTGCCCTTTATCAAGTTTCATAAATTGAGCATTTTGGATAGTCACAAGTTATTTGTAGCTTAAGTTTCATGTTTCCATTATTTCTTCTGAGCGCGACCTTTGATTCTACCAGACATTGCCAAACTCTGTTAAACTCTGCCATACTCAAGTTCAACATGGGCTCCCAAAAACTGCTGCATTCAAGAGCTAGAATCCTTGCGACGCTTTTCATGTATGTGGTCCTCGAGCTGCGGTGCTATCAAGCAGGATCAAAAGGTAAGGCCAGAGCCACAAAAAAATTGACAACTATAGAGCTAACAATCGAAGACCTGATATACGCAGGAGTCTCCTCCACAGACCTGCAAATGTGGGGACTTCTATTTGCCTATGTTTTGTTAGAGATGAATCTCGCAGGCATTTCTATAAAACAGCAAACACATCAGTCAACATACACTTGTGAAGAGTTACTCGGGCTGAAATCCGACGGCAAAATACGATTTGTTACCACGCCTGAGTTTTGTAGACAGAGCAGGTTGCCCAAGATGGAACTGATCATGCCAGACATTCCTCGTGGCCAAATCTTTAGTACCTACGCCATGAAGAAGAATCTGGAACAAGCACAACATGTCATGAAAAGTGCTGCAGTGTCTCCCTTGCCCAGCGACGTCACATTGACCTTAGTTCAGGTATTCAAGCTACGCGTCTATCTTCATGGGCCAAGTGACCAAAGACAAATGACCACTTCGTATGCGCTCAACTACCTGCGTGTTATCCTTGAGAATCGTGTCAACGATCCTAAGTTGTTGAACGGGATCTTAGACTTGCTGGCTGACATCCTTTACACCAATGATGAAAACGAATTGAGTGTTTTGAAATACTCAATCTTCTATGCTGTTTCGCTAGCAAGTATGCTTGATTTTCCGCGGGAGGACGCATCTTTTGAAAGACTGCAGAGAGTATTCACGCTCTTGATAGCCAAGATGAACAAAGACGGAGACCTCAAAAGTTTTCTCCTTCAGGTCACTAGTCGAGAATGCAATATTTATTTCAGCACAGCGGGTGCCCAAGCTCTTCAGACGCTCGGCTGTTGACGTCGACGTTTGCCTATGTGTCGGATAATTTCAGGAATTGAAGTGTTACCCTTCCATCGGGACATCTACAGAATATCACACCTCCTGGAATGTTCGTATTTCTTTTTCCATAACCATAATAAACACATGAATTAAAGTCTTATCACAATCCTCAGTACGCGTTGAAATGGGTTTTCATCCAAACACAACAGACCCAAAGTTCAACAAGCAAAGCTTGGAAAGACATGGACGTCCACCACCTATCTTACACGGGACACCCAGTGGTAACGCGTCAGTTTCTCCCCCCGCTTCAACTCCGTTTTACAGTGCGGCAGTTTCACCACACGAAGGTGCTGTAACTCCAGCTATCAACAACTCCAGGGCTCTTGCTTCTCCAATGCTAGCCGACGCAGAGCTGGAAGAGGCCATGGCCGCTCTTACATTGAGGTTTGGCGACTCGAATATACACGACGACTTGGACACCGGGGAGCTATTGGCAGATATCGGACTTGAGTTTTTGCTGAGCGACCCGGCACTTCGAACTAGTGAGCAGCTGAAATCGCCATTGCTTTCCACACCAAGGCGCACAGCCAGTTTTGAGCAGGACGCTAGTGATCTCACTTCACCAGGCTCAGATGATGATCTTGCCGATTTTTACAAGGCCTTTAATCAATTTAGGATCCAATCGCCGTCTCCGCCGCTGGAAAAAAGCAGCATACCTCCTACGCTCATTATACTATCACCCTTATCGTACGAGCATGTCTTCTCGAGATCGTGGGCCACAAAAGTAAGCAAAGCTTCAATTGTGGAGCGGCCGCAAAGGCTTATGGCGAGCTCAGTTGGAATTGGTGCGGCTATGGCCCACGCTCCGGAAAAGTTTGAGCTGCGGGCCTCCCATCGCAAACCAGACCTGCGCGATTCTTCGCATGTTAGCAAAGTGCATGGCAAAACGTGGGCACCTAACTTGTACAAGCTGTGCGGTGAGAGCAAAGAGAAACTTGCAAAGAAAAAGGTAGAAGTCCCCTCAGACTGGCACTCGGGTGATTTATACTTGACTCCGGGTACGATTAATGCATTAGAGGGGGTTGTTGGAGCCGTGGAAGAAGGAATAGATGCACTGTTTTCTGAATCAACGAAAACACCTTATGACCATGCGTTTGTGTCTGTGAGACCTCCTGGTCACCATTCGCATGCCTGCGCTCCTTCAGGATTCTGCCTCATCAACAACGTTCACATTGCAATTCAGTATGCGGCTAGTCAACACAATGTTACCCATGCGGTAATTTTAGATTTTGACCTGCATCATGGAGATGGAAGCCAAGATATTTGCTGGAACTTGGCTGGATTTGACGAGTCAAATCCTCCAGAAGATAAGGTCTTGTCAAAAATCGGATACTTTAGCCTTCACGATATTAACTCATTTCCGACCGAAACGGGATACGCTACGGCTGAAAATGTGAAAAATGCATCTGTTTGCTTGATGGCGCATGACATGTGTGTCTGGAACATTCATCTTGAAAAGTACACAACAGAAGAGGATTTCATGAAACTTTATGATTCCAAGTACAGCATTTTGTTTGAGAAAGCGCGTCAGTATCTTACGCAGTGTCAAGAGCAGCATTTCGCGGAACAACTTGCTGCTACCACGTCTCCACCTAAATCCAGAGGTAGAAGTCGAGGTGAGCAGCAGCCGAAACATATTGAGGCCATCCCATTTAAGCCATTGATTCTCATTTCGGCTGGGTTCGACGCATCCGAAAACGAAAACATCAACATGCGGAGGCATGGGGTGCATGTCCCTACTAGTTTCTACAACAGGTTTACAAGGGACGCCGTACATCTGGCTAGAGACTTCAGTAACAACAAGCTAATCTCGCTGCTTGAGGGTGGGTATTCTGACGGAGCACTTTCCACGGGCATATACAGCCATCTCATGGGGTTTTCCAACACGGGAGCCATACTTACGACGAGATGCAATGCTGAAGTTACCAAAAAATTTGAGCAAGGATGCAAACTAAAATGGGATCGAAACTCTATATTCAGGCGTCCAAGAGCTTCTCACAGTGGCAGTGGTAGTAGCGGTAGTGGTATTGGAAAAGTGAAGCTAGAAGATGTCGACCTAGAGTGGTTAGCGAATGGCATATCGCTTGGCAGATTACTATGGCCCGTGGATATTCAACAGGCCATGCAAGGCCCGACTACTCCGCAAACATTGTCACCGTCCCAAGGCAAAGGTCGAGGTAAAGATACTCCTCCTTCTTCGGCGCGTGTTTTGCGTAACCGAACGCCTCAAACTGGGCGTTGACGTTGAGGTTTCTTCGTAAGCAAACGCACTGGACTACGATACTTGGTTGCCTATTTGTCTATTGACCTGTTTGTCTGTTGGCCTGTTTCGTTTCCCAGACCTATTATGAGTTTTTCGCGCTATCTTTTCCCTAATCTTTTTTATTTCTATTTCTATTCTATTTCTCGGGAACTGGTATTCACTAACGCTCCCTTCCTGTTACTACTTTTTCTACTCTTCTTCTCTCTTGATAATTTTTTTTTTCGTTGTTTTCACTGCTGTTTCAATACCACAGGGTATATGATATTTTCATGACTTGGTTCTAGGTCAAGCTTTGCTCGTAGAGTAGTTTTTTTGGGGATGTATTTTTTTCACCTGTTTTTTTAATGATTCATAGAGTTGTTTTTATTTGCTGTATATTGACTTGTCTTATAATATTGTTGATTGGTGTTTTCCTTTATTTAAGGTATCAGTTTTCATGTTTTCTTCGTTTGTGAATTTGGTATTGCTAAATTAATGGGAAGGGTTCAAGCACGGACCAGCTGCAGCTGTCAGGCTGCGTGACGTCACTAAACACGTGATGTCAAGCGTGCGGCTGATATGTGAAACCGTATGAATCCTCTAAACCTCGCCTCCCGGTTAGATTCACGTTTATAAAGCTTCGTGTAGTTTATGTGAGCAGTTGCCTGTAAGCGTGAGAAACATTGCACAAATTCTAGAATATTCAGGATTTTGAAACTCAAGAGGTCGTGTAGAATGTTTCCATGTTATATTGAAAGAGAGCTTATGAAGAATAAACACTAAATGTTCCAAGTATAGTAACTATCATCCTGTGCCTTGAATCATTACGTGCCTGCTCTTTCAATTTGGCTATTGATCTGTCACTAATTGAATGACAGGCTGGGCTGAATCAATAGCTAGAAAAATTGCTGTCATTGCTAGGCACAAACAAAAATTCTTCTGTGAACCATGCATGACCTCTTTCTCTACTGACAGTCTATAGTATTGCTAGTTTCATTTGCAGAAGTAGTCTTATTACCGGTTCTCGTTTTCCAACTCTCGTAGCGATCCACTAACAGGCAACGCCTTTTCGAAGCCAGTTTGGAAACTATGGAGTACATGAGTTGAATCAGATATCTCCTAAACGAATCTTCTAGAAGCGCTCATGTAAAGAAAACATATACAATTTCATCCTGTTTCATTCAACGAAATGAAAAATACAGGCTAGTATTTCATAGTTCTAGATTTTGCTTCTTGGGCAGTTTGAAACCCCAGCACCAAACACAGCCGGACTCAACTTGCCCTGCTCTATAAATGTGCCTTTTTACGTTCCTGTGAAATCTCATTTAAAGTGAAACCATAAACTGTTTACGCTCAACCTAGCACTGCCATATCCGACTTCATGCTTTCGACGACCAAAATAATTTTGATGTGTTAAGGCATGGCAGTTAACGCTGAAAACTGTTGCAAATTGGCTTGTTTGGATGTAACGCATGATACTTTTGAGGCCTTTCAGACGTTTATTTTTGCTTTTTGGTTCCTGAAGCTGCTACAGCTCCAGGTTTGGAGTGCCCAAATGAAGCCATAAACCTGCTAGAAAAGTAACTTATACGGGAGCATGAAAGAAAATATTGCGCAAGAACCACTTTGGGGCACTTAAGGTCTCCTGAACGCTACCGAAGAGAGCTCTCAACTTTGAACTATGTTTATTGATTAGCATATGTCATTTCGTACACCGTATGTTTGGAGTCTTTGAGACACTGGTTTTATTCTGCCACTTTCTTCCATCTGAATATAGCCACAGACAAAGTATTTAAGTAAAAGGTACTGGCCATTTCTTCCTATTCAAGAACTATTTGCTTCGTTTCCCATGTAAGTTGTAGCCTGACTAAAGTTTTGAAAGCCCTGGTGTGATGAAAAGACCTGTTCTCATGGATTGTGTCCTATGTCGTTGCTAACACATTGTAGTGAACACTCTCTTCATACCAACATCTGATTCCTCTTGACTAAACCCGTACTATTCACCTACCTGAAATATGAAGGGTCGGCTTTTCAAGAGCTCCAGCAACAGCTCTGACGTTATAACTTCATTGACTCCATATCCTCCTCCTCCAACATCCTCTCAAAACAAGTTGGGTATCCCAAAATCAAACCCTCCTGCAACTGTAAACTCAAAGAAAGGGCCGCCTGTGCGACCACCCCGGCCACCACCTCTCTCAGACATTACTCCCTCTGGCTCTCCTCCACTAAAAACACGCTCCTCTTCCTTAAACAATGTTGCATACAATTCGCTATCATTAGCAAACAGTCCTACAAAACAGCTGCTTCCGGCTTTACCAATCATTAGCACTATTCGAGCTTCTGCTTCAACTCAATATGACCTGAAATCTCATGAGTCTGGCTTCTCTCTTGCTCAGAATCTTGCACCTCCAATAATATACAGATCATCTCCTCCCCCTCCTCCAATCAAGCTGCCGTCAGCAAACTTCTACGAAAAGTGCATCATTACTTCGTCACCCGAACCAGTGTTTAACTCCACGTTAGTGTCAAACCCGTCGAGCTCTGTAGTGCACATGATGCGTTCAGGATCTCACTCAAAAGCGCACGCTGACCATGTGCATGAATCCAATCTAGCGCTTTTAGAGCCCATCTCTCCAATGTCACCGATTGACATCCCAAATCGTCAAACTTCTTCAAGGGATACTTTAAGCAGGGCTGAGATCTTGTCTAGGTCGGAAGAAAACACAACTCCGGCTTCTATCAAAACCGTTCTTTCAAGCTTTGATTCTCATTTCTCGCATCCGGAATCCACCCCAAGCAACGCAGAGTCTGCTCTTCCGAGCCACGCTGAGATCGCAGGAAGCCACAGTCTGACATCGTCATCTTCTGCCAGGTACAGCCATTCAAGTCCTAATAGTAGCATATCTTCCAACTACAGTCCTTCGCAGAGTCTGGCTGTATCCTCCCATACTTTGAATAGTACTCCTCGGCAATTAAAAAGCCAGGAGTCTCCCATTAATGAAAGCCAAACTGTGAAAACTTATGAGACTTTTCAAACGTTGCAAAGATTTTCCTTTGGTAGCGCCGAATCTAACCCGGGCGAAAACAAGTCTAAGGATACGTCTCGTTCTTACCGAAATAAGCCATTGTTGAACTATTCATACACCAACAAGCCTTCATGCGATACATCTTTACCATTCGATAGCTGTAATTCTCCCAGTCCAAACCACACACACCAACCAGAAGAGTCTGATCATGAGGTTGACACGCGTGGCGCGCAGTTTACTCCAAACACTGCACTTGGTCAAAGTGGGCTTAATATATCAGCCCTTGCACTAGATTCAGCTATAGATAACTTACCTCAGGGTCCTAAAACGCCTACACTGCCAGTCCGAAGCAGAATGAGAGAGTCTTATGCTATTTCCAAATTACCGCCATCCAATATCATGACTAGATTTGCACCTCCAGACAAGGATTTACCTGAGCTACCGAGACAAGAGTACGCACAAGGGCAACCAATGAGGCAGTCCAGTAGTGTAAGAGAATGGGATTACATCAATGCCAACCTGACCTTGATAAACAAGAGCATCGATAAATGGGATAAGATAGAAAATGACATTCAAAGGCTTCTGGCCATGACTGAGGAGGCTAACCAGCACTCTGAAAGAAACATTAGCAGTGGCAACGGCAGAAGGAAAACAGAATCTTTATCTCGACAATCAAGTCAGAGTTCAATATTGACAGCTCCGAGCGCAGTTAGTTTGAAGAATATTGAGAGGAGTACGCCGCCGTTACCTCCTAAACAGTATCAGCCCGTTACAAACCCTGTGAACCCAAACACCAATGGAAACATCAACGCGAACGGTGATCATACACGCCGAAACCCTGGTTACGCTAGATTGAGCCGACTGGATGTCGTTAATGAAAAGGATTCTAACTACAATACAGTGTTTTTCAACCGCTTAAATAACGGAACAAATCCACAGCAATGGCCTTCTTTTTCTTCATCTCGTAATAACAACGCAGGCGCCAGCTACGAGTCTTCCACCAGAAGCAGCACTAGCAGCAGGTATAGTTCTGGGCTTGACTCTACACTGCTTGAAAATGGGTTGAATGCAGACTACCTCAGGCCTGTGACCATTTTGAATCACCAACAGCAACAACAGCAGGGCTTGAATCTGCAGCAGCCAAACAACATGTCGTCTACTGCACTTTTTGATAACTATAGTATTTCTAATACACCAAGGACGACTGCAAGCTCAAGGTATTTGATGCCTTCGCCACTCACTGGTGATGCTCAGAGAGCCAGCTACAACAACGACGACAGAAATAGTATCATTGCATTGCCTCACAGTAAATCGCAGACTCAGTTGCCATTGCCATTTACACGGCCTAGGTTTTTTAGTACGAGTGTTCTCCCTTTCCATCATCAAGGCAGTTCGTCTCAGTCGCAGCATCAGAGCCAAGGACAGGGTGGTCAGGCACAACACCAACGACGGCCGAGCGATTTTGCTCGTTTAGGGTCAGTGCGACATACATCTATATCACAGCAACAACAGAAACAACGCATATTGCGCCACAAATTCAAAAGCTCTGATGATCTCTCGCGAGCAGAGATTCGACAAATTGCTGCTGATGTCGTAGCTAAAACCTCGCAGAAGTCTGGTGGCGGCTGGTTAGACAAAAATGCCAGTTTCACCTATAGCAGCAGTAACCACAAGAGCAGCCGCAGTAGTCATAGTAATAACAACAGCAATGGCATTAGTAGTGGCAATAGCAACAGCAACAGCAGCAGTAGCTTGAGCGTGAGCATGAACAGCAACATCAACCGCAGCAAAGCTCCCACAATCACAATCCGAAGCGGAAGCTTGAGCATACCTCCTACTAAATCAGTGGCTTTTGATTTAAATTCAGATTCGGATTATGTACATGTTGGAAGACATCAGCGCCGGCTTTCAGAAGTTGCTGGCTCAAGTACCACGCAGCAACAACAGAAATGTGAATTCAATTGTTGGAAATCTAAGTTGCGCAAAAACGTGCTGAAGCATTTTTGATACTTTCTCAAAAAATTGAATGGGATGAAAAAAAAGTACGCCAAAGTGAATTTTGCTAAACTACTGTACCATGAGTATATCGTTTTTTTCTTTTTCAAACTTAATAATAGTTTTAATATTTCCTCTATATAATTTCAGATAATATCATTTCGTCTCATTTCATTCTACTAATACCTACTGAATTCTCACTCATCAGCTGGTTGCTTAAAAGCTAATCATGTAGTGTCATGTACCAGGCTGTATAATAAACTGAAATTGAAAGTTCGCGCCAAAAACTCTGGCCAAGCTCAAAGGTTTTGGCGCGATTTTTTTTTTCTTTGGTATAGTATTTGCAATTGCTGTTGCTATTCCGTATAGATCAACGGTCAAACTGAATACAAGATTCCATACATTTCAAGAGTTTGCACCATGGAACAGTGAGACTTTGAAGTTTTTTCTTCCTGAGAACAGTTGTACGCTCTAGATTTGGGCTAAAGCAGCAATTGAGAAGTGCTGTAGACATCTTACAAAGAAGAGAGAGAGAGAAAGATAGAGAAAGAAAAAGAAGAATAACAGTAAAATTCGAGCAGCAAGAGAATTGAACCACAGTCAAACCGAACAACTCCCAAGCTGAAATCAAGCTTAGTGCCAGTGCAAAGGCAGTTGTCTACGAGTTAATACTAGATGCAAGCATGACATAGCTTATATACGCTTGAATCTTTAATATTTTTCAAATTTCCTATCACGCGCTCTCATATGATTTGAATCCATTTCAAATTTCGCCATTCATTTTATTCCCAGAAGGTCTCTGCAACGTTTACCATTATGCCGGTATTGTACAGTATACTGGTACCATTCATGGCTACCAATTTTTTCTCAGCCGTATTATCAGCCGTACATGTAAGGCCCATGCCTGACTCTATTAGGGATTTTTAAAAAGGTAAGGGCACTCAGCCGTATAATCAACCGCATATGATGAACACCATTGCATACCAGTGAGCATCATCGGTATAGATATTGATTGCAATGTCCCTTTCGGCTTGTGGCTCCTTCTGTTTTCTAAAATCGTTTAGCAGCCAATCTGAGTCTTGTTAGCATTCAACACAGACTTATAAGGTTTGCCCTTTTACTCAAAATTCAAAATAAATAAATAAATAAATAAAAAAAGACTGACCTAACAAAAAGCTACAAAATCTCAAGAGGCTTTTGATATTCTAACAGAGTTTCAGACTGGGTTATCAACAATATAAGCGTGCAGGCCATATTTAAGACTGGAAAGGTAGTTGAGTTTATTCTTGTACTCTTTTCTTCTTAGCTTGTAACTTAGTAGTACACGCGTAGTTATGATTACAACTCAATAGCGACTTGATAATTGAGCCTTCATTAATCACATGCTCGGTCGGGTCTCACGAAAAGGCCTAATCTTTTATTAAAAAAACTATCGAACAAATTATTAAAGTGGAAACAAAATCCTTATGATCTAGAAAAGTTAAAGATGTTCATAGAAAAAAAAATTGTCATGGATATGAAATACTAATTATTGATTGCAAAAAGAAACGAGGGTTTCGTAAGAATGGATGAATGCGGTGTTGACCGCTAATAGATCTGGCTGTTATCAAACAGCATCTTTATCCGAGAATCAAGCTTTTTTAGACATCAATACTATCAACAGCAGTGCCATTTATATCCTTTTTGATCTCCTCCTTCTCAGAGGTAGCTTCAGACTCTTGGGCCATTTTAGTTACATCAAAAATATCGGTCAGCTCATGTTCGTCTTCGTCATCTTCGTCGTCGTCGTCGTACTCAGAGTCACTATTCTCCACACTCAATTCTGCGTCGAGCTCATCAAGATCACTGAAAATGACGTCAAACTCAGTTAGAAAGTGTATCAAAACATATGCAGATATATTGAGGGTCGGTGCAAATACAATTCCAACGTTTCGCAAACTCATCTTGTTAATCTCAGAGTGCGAAATAATTTCAGTCAATAGTGAGCAAAGGACACACAAAAGGTCCCGATTTTCACGGGGCAATTCTTGTACCAACGCCTTGAGCTTGAGAGTTTTTGTGACAGAGTCTTCGATATCAACAGCCTCTCTAAATTCAGGCGCAAGATATGAAGAAAGAATTAGTGTAGGAATTTCCCGAAGATATAGCTTGAGCAAACCGGCCACTGCATGTATATCGTAGTATGTCTCGCTCTTAACCAAATCCACATCATACTCTCGGTTGAATCGTTCCTTTAAGCCACGTATAACTGATGTAGATCCGCTCAATCGGAATATGCCTTCTTCAAAGATGGCGTCTCTCATCTTGAGATGCTCGATACATCGATACACAATAGCAGGAACCTTACAATGATGAACGTTCTTCGACGACAAACTCACCGCCTCTGCCAGGGGAATTCCAAACACTCGCCTTGTGTGAACCATGGCGCCGTTTCCATGTGAGTCTGAGAGTGCTGATTTTGATAATGAGGTTTCAGAAAATGTGGTTGGCATTTCTGGTTGTGACTTGATGGCTTGCTCTAAAGATATTCCAAGTGCATGTAGCGACATATCGCTTGTAATTGGATTTGTGTGGTTGAAATCGAGATCCTGAGTAGAAGGAAGTGATTTCTGTTCCACGGCAGAGTATGGAGTTGCCTGGAAATTATCAAACCCCTCGGCTATTGGGGATGCAGCAATGTTAACAGGGTGGTTGCTAGTAGTATGGTTGTTTCGACTCCGGAAAGAAGCAAAAAACCCTTTCTTTTTCTTTTTGTCCTTGAAGCTCTCCACGCTTTCTGCGCTTTTTGACGGTTTCAAGTCATGAGATGGTGCACTACCGTCATTCGTCTTGTTTTTCGTCCAGTGGCTATTTGTTTCAGAAACCATGCTATTGACACTGTGCTGGGACTGGTGATGTGGTGGAGGAATTACGGAAATTCTTCCGCTATTGTCTCTCGTGTGATCATCTAAGGGAGAAAACGGTGCTGAGGGTACAGCTTTTTTAGGCGATCCCTGGACATCTATATGTGGTGGAACAAGTTGACTGGGGCTCACTTGAGTTACGACTTCTAACAAAGCTTGGATCCATAAATCGCGGTCTTCATCGGATTCAGCGCACAGAACATGACGGGAGTAGTCCTTCTTTTTGGGTTCAAGCAGCAAAAATGCATGGCGGAATTCTTTTTCCAATAGCTCATCCCTTGAATTATGATCTGTGGCGTTCTTGCAGGTCTGGCGGCCAATTTTAGCTCCGGCAAGGCATATTGATCCTTGAAGCTCTCCGCCGGGCCTGTCGTAAGAGTTCAAAAACTCGTTCTCAATGGCAAAAAAGCGAATTTTCCAGCTCTTGATCTTTTTGCCACGCTTAGTAAGATACCCTTCATGTTTTGAAGGTGTATCAGGAATGTCCATGGGATCAATCATGTCAGTAGACACAAATTCACATAACGCCCGAGCAGCAGCGTATGGAGGATTGACAAGTTTCAATATGCTGGAATAATACTCCTCCAGAGCAGTTTTTCTTGCGTCAACTAGCGAAGGAGCATGAGACTGGAAGAGAGATCGCTCAGGAAGTTTGGGGATATTTTCGTGATGTAGTATAGGTCGCAAAATTTGATCCAGAGCCACCAGTGAAGAAAAGTCTTTCATGACTTTCCACAATTCCTTCTTAGACTCTTTGTCAAGTATCGACAATACAGCTACCGGGTCTTCGCGTCTTTTATGCGAGGCCTTGACTTTGCCAATGAGTGTACTAATATCCAACCAGATTGTGCTGATTTCCTCGGGATTGACAAATAGAATGACATCATTTTGAGGCTCAGAAAAGCGGTTGGGAGATGCATTTCCGCGCTCTGCTGAAACACGAGAGCCCTTAGAAAAGTTAGACAAGGATGACAAAAGTTACAAGCCTACTTACAGAAATTTGGCTTAATTGAGGCGTGGTGTCTGAAAAATCAAACGTAGATTTGGATGTTCCGCTTGATGGGCCGTTATTAGCTGGGGTGATGGGCTCACCGTTGGCGGTGGTGTAATTTGAGCTAGGTGCGATTGGAGATATAGCGGGTACTGCAATAGGAGGCGGGCGCAGCTTTACATCGTCAGACTTGTGCTCTATAATAGATTCAACGGGTTTCACCTCTGTAGAAACTACTTCGGCTATTTTTGGTGAAGAGCAATGGGGCGCTTGAGAGCTCCATGAAGACTTGTCGATTTCGGCAAGAGACTTATTGAGTTTCATTGCCTGTAAATCGTGCTTTTTTATGCTGGCCTGAGAAGTTGAAGGTGACGACAGTTTTTCCTTGTTTGGACCCTTGAATTGCTTGTTTATAGATCCGGAGGTGTTGGACGTGAGCGAAGACGTAGATTGCAAAGAGTGTTTAGATCCGGACTGATACTTTGTGAGCGCCGTACGGTACTTTTCATTTTGCTCCACGGCACCATCCAAGTCTTTTTGTAAATCAAAAATCATGGTCCGCTGTTTGTTTACAAGTGTCCATAATTGGGCGTTCTGAGATTGTACCTGAGAAAGCTGAATAAGCTTTTCGCTCAGCATGATTTTAAGCTCACTGAACGTGCACGTCTCGAGAGAAGGAAAATTGGCACTTAGAGGAGTGTGCTGATCCGGGCCGAGAGTTGCACTTGGAGTCATGATTAGAGGAGATTTTACAGGCTGAGGCTCTTGCCCACTTGCTAATGAATACAGAGGGGTTTTTGGTGGCACAGCGTCGAGGGTTGGATTGTCAGTAGCGCCGTTTGTTATCTCGTACCCGTTGAGGTTTCCTAGAGAGGTGAGGTTAAGGGGTGCTGGTCTCAATACCGTAGGATGGTTCTGAAGTTTGGAGGTGGTAGAATTATTGGAATGTTTTGCAGCGCGGGGAGGTATAGCGGGAGACTGGGACGTCTGACTGTGAGACACGGGTTCAGGAGAAAGAACGGAAGAAGTATGTCTTGACGAATCTAGCAGGCTGGCCTGAGAGCCCGCTGCTGGCTGAAGTTCAATAGCAAAGTTTGCTAGGTCTTTGGATCGTTCAATAGAGCTAGTAATAGGAAGCGGGGGCTTGAGAGACTCCGTGCTTGCTTGATGCGACTGCCCTCTTCGTAGAGAACTTTTTGGCGAAATGGTGGGTCTGGGAGATGAGGAAGAGATGGATAGAGTAGCAAAGCGGTCGGAAATTGGCGTCACTGGCCTTTCGATTGTGGCATCGCGCTCTTCCATCGGCAATTTTCCGTGTTTCGAAAGGCCCCCAGTAAACTCTAAAGAACCGGACGAGGGTCCGTTCGATTCAGGCAATGTCTGAGAGTTTGCGGGTAATGTTAGCGTTTCTGGACTTTTGTTCAGAGATTCCAAAGAGTCCACCTTTGGTTTCAACACATGAGGTAAGGGCGACGTAGGCGAGCTCTGAGCCAGCAGGTGCATTGAGTAAGTTGAAGCCCCTGGATGATTGGCAAGAGCAGGAGATGCCGGTAGACTGTTTTCATGGAGCGAGTGAAAGTCTGATGATGCGGTACTTGATGTTGGTGATACTGGACGGATGGTATTCTGGGCTCGGTTGAACTGAGACGAGGACTCTTCCGGTATGCTAGCACCCTCATAATTGATGCTTGAGCTCATTGTCGGTTTCACAGTAGCATAACTGTCTGGGTAGACCTAGTAGGAGCGAACCCAATTTTTGGATCTTACGAGGGGCTGTCCTATGAGCTGTAAGAGAGACTGTTCGAGAGAAATGAGGAAAAGGACAGGAAGACGAAATTTAAATGAGGTGTTTTAGGAGAAGAAATGCAAAATAAGTGAAAATCAAAAATTAAGGGAGACGGCGACTGCTTCTGCCTTAAACTTAGACCATGTGCCCCATGCCCAGCTATAGCTATTAGCTACTAAGTCCGAGCCCAAAATACAAGATATTGGTTAATTAGATTCAAGATTAACATTAAATCTGCTCTACTAGCAACGCTTGAGCCAGCTTTGTGAACTTTTATTTGCTTCTAATGTCTAGTCTGGCCAACTTCAGTGAGTCAGCGAGAGCCGTCATCGCACAGCGTCGGCTCGTGTACTGGAAACCGGTACGCTACGCGGCTCTGTAATTTTGTACTGAACCATGCGGCTACTAAAACCTTGACTGTTGCAATGTATTAATTGTATAGCTACAGTACTGCCTGTACTGATCATTCTATTGATAGCGCTATATCGCAATAGTATAACGGCTTGCGGGAAACAGTTTGAAGTTTGTATCCATCCGGGCCTCCTTAATGTCTTTGAGGGCGAGTCTGTCAGTGCAAGTCAGGGCCCAATAAGTGCCTATCTCTATTGGTATGCTCTTTTCTAGTTTAGAAAACAAAATGTCTCGCCCAGACAATTCATTACTGTAAAACATGGCCCAAACAAAGTTTCATTGCAGTGCCGACAGCTTTAAAGTTGAAATTAGCCTTTCTCAAAATTCACAAAAAACCTGTAAAGTAGTACAAGCCTTCGTGCGTGACAATTCCTCACAGTCACCCGCCGCCCCGGTGGGTTCCGTATTGCGATTTAGCAGCCTTCTTGCGGCCCTCCTCTTGAGCCCTCAATTCCTCCATCTCCAAATACATGTCGCAAGTTTTGACAAGCTCGTCTTTTTCACGTCGTTCTCGCTCGAGAACTTGGCCCAATTCATCAATGTGGGTTTCAAGTTCATGAACACGAGACATCAATAAAGCCTCATGCTGTTTCTTCAGCGCTTGAACTTTGGCCTCGTGTTTGCGGCTATACTGAATATGAAGCTCTTTGGCAACCAGCTCAAGTTTTTCAACCATTGTTTGATCGTTCTCAAACGCTTTTTGTTCTGAAGCTTGCATGGAAGCTTTCATTTGATTGAGTTCAGTTTCCTTTCCGGCTAGTTGCGCTTTTAGAGCTGCTATCTCAGTTGAGTGAATAGCTTTCATTTTAGATAATTCAGGAGTATCAAACTTCGTAGATGAACTCAAAAATACGGAAGAGTCTATGAGACTGACTTCTTCCTTTTTCCGTATTCTCTCAGACTCGTGAGAAGAAATTTCTTCCACGTCTCCGTCATCGACCAAAACCTCGTGTATGGGCGTGTCGAGCTTTTCTCCGTTTTGTGTTTGGGCCTGAGATAGTCCTTTTCCCAGCGAGCGGGCAGCAGCAGGGGGGTTCATTTGTGAAGCCAACGCGCTGCAATTGTCTGGCTGAGACTTAGTGTTCGTATTTTGGGCTTGTCGCGTCGGCAGTGAGTTAGGTGGCGCTTTCCGGATATTTTTTAGTTTGGCAATCTCGTACAATAAAGACTCAGGTTGCAAGGAGGAAGCTTGCTGTGACGGAGGTGAGTTTTTGCTTTTCTTGCGTAAATGTTGAACAAGCGGTAGACGCGAAAATTGAGGCTTTGGCTTTTCAGGACTTGCCGCCCTGCTCAGTACGCGCTTTGGGATCTGGCCACTGCTATTTACATTTTGAGTGGCTCCCTCTCTTCTTGATTTCAGCGCGCTTTTCATTAATTCCGTTGAGGATATGCTATTGCTGATACTATTGTGGTCATTAAAAGGAATGTTGAGTTTGTCGTCGTCTTCTTCCTCGTCTTCCTCGCCAGCCTCAGCATGCTGTCCCGAATGAGATCCATTATCGACCACATCGAATATATCATCGTAGTAACTTCCTAGTACCTTTGCTTCAGAGCCAGAATCGCGTCGCCCCAAATTGCCTTGATTGACATATGTATCGGCTGAGTTGGAGTGTGTATGCCTAGTTGAATTTTCACGGCCTGGAGAATGGTCCCGACCATTTTGTTCTTTGTCGTAGAGCCGGGTCGGTGATTTTTGCAGAGACTCCATAATTGCTTGCCTCATATTCACGATCGAATCGTGATCGTTGCTCGCGCGAGACTCTGCAGCAGCAGGATTGGCTCGTCGCCATTCAGCTTGTCTACGCGACGAGGGGGTCGTACCATGAATTGTATTTGATCTTTTCATGGGCGAGGGCGGCGTAGGCAAATGTGAATGTTGCTGGTGCTGCTGAAGGTCCGGTTGCTTTGGGTGGTGAGCTCCGTTTTGAAGACTCTGCCTTCTTTGATTCCCGAGACGGGGTTCGATCATCGGACTGCGTGTGATGTGATGCGTATCTTTCATGTCGCTTGTCGCTGGTTATATCTAAGGTTACCCGGGTTTAACTTTAATTACGCGGTAACGCGCGTTTTTTGACACAATAGCTTAAAAGGGAAGACCAAAACTGGCTATGCCTTTAACTTTCGCTATGAACCCTTAGGCTTCTCTACTCAAAATTGTGATATAGTTTAGAGTCGACGAGATTTAGATCTTGTAATTAAATATCTTCTAACCAGGGCCAGTAAGAATGGCCACCTCTTCTTGACTACCTGGGACACCATACCACGGATCACTCTCCGCCCTACACTCCCACTCGATGACTTTCGGCGGGCGCCCTCGCGGCCTTACTGTTGTTCTGCCCTGCAGCCTGTACGTTGGCTGTGAGCCCGCGGGGGCCACAGGCTGCGAAATTTCTATGATTTTCAAGTCCAGTGCATCTGAAAACGCACGCCCCAGCAGCATTGAAAATGGGTGTGGTGTGTTGGCTAAAACAAACACACGCGACTGGACGTCTATACCCAGAATCATCATGTTGACATTGGATATGACGCCTAGAATATGTACTGGCTTGCCAAGTATAACTATGTGGTGCTGCCAGCTGTCACCGACAGACCCGTTAGAAGGCAACGGCTTATAAGGAAAATTATTCTCAGCTGCGAATTGTCTTGAGATCACAATGGGCTCAACTGATGGGCAAAGTATTGCTAGACAAGGGACAGCCATCAAAAACGTCAGCACAGTAGGCCGCCCCGAGTTTGGCGGCATAACGTTTTGTGAAGATGCGCGTATGAGTTTTCTTCGGTTCTCTATCGTCGCCAGCATCGCTTTTTTGAGAGGGTCAGCGGCTTTCGGGTTGTTGCGCATGCCCTTACGGTAGTGCTTGACGGGCGTGCCGTCGAGGTAGTATACAAGGCCAGTCTCTGGGTCACGACGTAGCGCTTCCTGGTCCAGAAAGTATTTCAGGCTTGTGCAGTGTTCAAGCCAGTGGCCTATTTGGCCGCAGAAGTAGCAGTTATTGTTAAAGACGCGCATATGCCGGCGTTTTCGATGAACCGGCTCAGGTGTATTTTCTGCGTCCTTTGCGTCCCTTATTTGTAACAACTTTTGAGAGTTTTTCAGTCCCTGTAGTGTTAATTTTTCCATCTCTTTTGAATATATTGCCGTGATGTCTGCATAAACAGAAGGACTTCGCACAAAGTAAGTAAACTGCCTAGCCAGAAAATCAGCACGAGACATCTTGAGCAAAGCTTTTCTGTCTCCCAGGCTGTTGTTTTTCAGGAAAGATAGTAAAAACACAATTTCAAAGCAAGCTTGTAAGTTAGCCTCATTCATGGGCAGCTTTCGCTTCCGCGTGAACTCCAGTGCGAGATCCCTGGCTTTGGCTGGTGTAATGGACGGGCTTGCTTTAAGGCACTCTACGGCAAGGTACACAGAACCATATTCATAAATTTCGTTCCATGTGTTGTAAGTCATAAGTTCCAATGGAAAAACGGCGGTTGGTGGAAGGCCAAACACGCCCTCCAGCAAAGCTTCGATTAGGCTGTCAGGCCAGAAAACTTTAAAAAAGGGATAGTGCTCTTGTGAAGTCATCTCGTACGACGTTCTTAAAGCCCTGATTTGGGCCTGAACGCAAGACATGCCATAGAGAAGATTGAAAGGTAAATCAGATGCAGGCGATTCTGAAATTACATCATAAATGCTTTGAAAGCGGTTATAGAAAGCAAAGCGCTCATGGCCGAGAACAGAGCTTCTAGAGACCATGCTCATGAGGACTTTGGGTATGCAGAGATCAGGGTAAGCTTTAGCTGTAGTTGTAGAGGCGGGCTTTACTCTGTATTTTCTAATGGCTCGTTCTCGCTCTTTATTGGAGGCGTACTCGCGCTGCTTGAGTGACGTTCTTTTCGCCATTGTGCGGCCATTGGTAGTTATGGTTGCTGTGGTTGTGGTGCTTATGAGTCAAAGGTGATGCTGCTGAAGGTACTAAATAGGGTGATATAGATTTGAAGGTTCGGGCTGGCGATACTATTGATGATAGACTTGGCGATGGAGCATTTTGCATAGCAGTTTTAAAGATCATGTGCAATCTTCGCAAAAGTTTAAAAAGTTCGAAAAAACGCGTGAAACGCAAGAAACACAAAATCTGCGTAAGGTATTATTTTTTTCGCACACAAATAATGCATATGCAAATACAACAATGACAAGAGTACAACGTAGCAAATCTTCTATAGCTGAAAGAAAGCAGCATCGGCTCTAGTTGAGCAAATTTGTTTGGTGTCAGTGCTTCTTTCTTTCGTAATGGATATTCTCGCTACTACAGGTTCGACCAACCACTCTGGACGCTTGACTGAAAGGACGACATAGCAATATTGTCCATTCTGCTACAGAAGGAAGCACCGACCTTGCTCCATGCTAGTTTTGCAAAACAATTATGTAGGTCAGCAGAAAAAATGGACTCTTATAGTAGTTTTGGGAAATTTCTGATCCTTTGATCCAGATCGATCAAGATATAGGTTTGCTTGAAAATAACTATCGACTGGATACCACTGTTGACAACTGGAACAGTACTCAAAATCTTTTGTAAGAGCATATGGGCAACTGTAAAACTGTACCAGAAATTTCAGTTAACGCATGAAATAGAACTCCATGAATCCAGTTTAAACATAGAGTGACAAGAGTATTTCCCATGAGCCAATAATTGTGCTGCAAAAAACGCAAAGTATAAAGACCTCACGGCTTAAGAGAAAAGCCTGTACGTTGGCAATAGTTTCTCAAAAAAAAAGATGAGACGACAGAAGGCAATACAGAGATAGCACTATCTTTGTTTGTCCTCGTTCTGTATCAAAGTATGTTACTGATGTCCTTCCAACACGTTTTTTCCTACGCTAATTACATTGACTCGTCAAAACTTGAGCCCAGTCTTCTGACGCTTGTTATCTCTGTATTTTCTACACAAGCAAAACGACACGACACCTCTTAATGTTCCGCCATTGCTGTGTCTAAATTCTGTATCCTTGAGTTACCAAATGAAGTAGCCAGATTATTAGATTTGAAATGCCAAGGTTTGTCCACATACTTGTCCTAGCTTTTGTTCATTATATGTGTAGGTATCATGGCACGAATACGTTTTTTTCCTCTTTTCCTATTGATTGCCTACGTCCTATTGTGGTCCGTAAGTTGTATTGTACATCCATAACATATCTGATAGCAAGCTGAAATAATTTTCTTTTCCAATTTCATGTACCCTTTAAATCAAAATTTTTCTTCTTAGTTTTTGGCCAGTGTATACAGTATGCTACAACGTAAAGAGTAGTGGAAGGTTTCTAATGAAACACAGAGGGTTTTTTTCAATTTGTCAAGTGTTTTCACTCTCTTAGAAACTATGATGAAATAAATGGAAAAGACCGGAAAAATCCTTCATGTCCTATTAACTTGCTTCCAAAGCTTATTTACCACAATAAGATCCACAACTGTATTCTCAAATATTGAAGTCTGTCAGCTAGAACGAGAAAACGGAGTTTGATTTGCAAAATAGCTATAACCGGTGTAACATATGGGTTACAATAGGCTTCAATAAGGAACTTTCTAAATATGGATATGTAGGTAGAGAATCTGACCAGCATTGATCTTTTCAAATGACATCTTGATGAAGTGGTCACATTGCCGTAAATTGAAGCCTAGTATTTCAGCCCAGAGTTTAGAGCCTAGGTTTGAAACAAGTTCACTTGGCTTGCTCAACAGAAGTCTTCCAAAGCTTGGGCACTGGTTTTGGTGAGCTCAATGCTTTCACTCAAAATGCCTCGTCTATTCAACCAATTATTTTAAAGATCTACCTATTTGATATCTGATAGGAAAGCGTTAGTACGGTTCAGCACGGTAAGGCCAAAAGACATTGATTTGATTTACTCTAAAGGTAAGGCCGAACAGTCAGAATAGAGAGCACTCTGATTGGCTTTAACAATCAAAAATGTCATCAATGTCTCAGTGACATTTTCAGCATATGTGAAAGAAAAATTCGTATACTGACAAGCCTTTCAAAATGGGAATTTTAACAATGCCATAATTGTGCAGATCAAACCACTCATGGTGCCAGACTCTACCAACTAGCTATATTCCATCACTGCTCGCAAAGCGTGACAACCGATATCTTTCCTGATTTTCCGCCCAACTCTTTAACAACTTTTCGGTATGTTGGCGTCTAAATTAAACGGTCTACATCGCAAAACCCTCTTACGTAGGCTTACCAGCTCTGCGGTGCTTTACATCGGCTTTTTGAGAATTGCAGTTTTAGGCATACGCCTTGTAGCAGCTTTGTAGTAAAAATCGCGATCAACCTTTAACCTTTAATAAAAAGGCATAGATTAGACCGAATGGGATAGTCCTTCATATTTCCATATATATCATTTTGACGTTTGCGAACCAAGAACTAGTGACAGGCCGTTTTCTTTGGATTTGAGTTGGCAAGCGACTAGACGAAGCAAGCATATCGCATGAAATACGCGTAGTTGGCAATTATGAAAGCGGTAGCCGCAACAATTTCAGCCAATGAGAGTTCTTCCCTGGCAGTTTGTGAGCACGGCATGAAATATAGATTTTGATAGTGTATACTCTGGTTCATAGCCACTTGCTGGAAATGACTGTTAAGCTTGAGCCTCAAGATACGAGAATCAATTGGCTTTTTGATGACATATGGAGAGTTTCTACTTTTGCGCAAATTTTATTCGAGCCCTTTGAATAATTTGGCTGTGTGAACCTGTATATTGAGGCGTGTGTTTTCAAATTTTCCGTGATTACATATCAAAAATTTCATTCTCATCGAGTTCTAGCTAAGCAAACATTATGTAGTATAGTTGCGACTTGGTAGTATACCGAGTAGCCCGGTTACTTCTCTTAACATCAACCACTAACATTATTTCTGGACGCCCTTATATCTTCATCTATATACTTCTCGCAACCTGGACTTTGAACGAAACTGCCATATACAAAGACACATGGATACTAAGGATGGTGACTGCACATTGGAATGCTTGCATGCATTTTCAAAAAATCTGTAATGTATAGCGAGTAACTAATTGTTGTTCAAGGCGCTTCAAAGGGGAGGCCTACTCCAAAATTTCAAGTCGACTGAGTTGGAAAGTAAAAGCACGAAAGTGGCAATGGTATATATCAACAGGCCAGTTCCTTTCACTTTGTACCAGAGCATTTAGATTCTCACCTCACAATTAGCGGTCATGATATAATTATCTTGCAGTACTTGTGCCGCTTTGAAGGTTCAGGTAGCATTTCAAATCCAGCACTAACTCTCATGCACGGAAGCGCAGCGCCCATTTTTTCCTGATATTTTTCTGCTGCACTTAGTATGTTCCACTGCAATTGCTGTATGCTCCCACGCCTCCGTTGCCTACTATTTCACGTGTGAGCTGTACAGCTAGTGAAGTTTTTTGAGCTTATGATTATAACTAGAGTTGAGCTCTATATCACGTTAACTCCTTAGAAAATACAGTGTCTCTCAACTAGGACTTCTCTGCAAAAGAGGCCGCTATTTTCTAGCGGATAGATCCACATGAAATCAAGGCTTGTACATTATGCGCTGTAAGATATATCATGGTCCATACGTCTCGATAAACGTTGCAAGACATAATTCTCTAGAAAACGCGCTGAATCGATCAAGGCAGTTTGATGTAGACCTATACGCGAATTATTTTGTACTATTCGTGGTTCGGTCGTGCCTGTGACAGTCCCAAAGTAGAAAAGAGCAAATCAATAGCCAAAAATCTCCACACCACATACGAAACGTTTAAACGTGGAGTTTTATTCTGCAGCTCGCCAATGCACAGGTCTCTAGAGACTAAAAGTAGACTTCTCTTACAAAGTCATATTGATTAGATCAGATCCCAAATTTTTTGGTTTTCAGATTGAGGCATGTCACAACCAAAAATTGTTCATCAAAAGCTGCGTAAATGTACTATGAGCAATAAGGAGGTCAGCCATCTACAAACAACTTGCCGTCAGGCAAACAAAAAAAAAGCCTGTGCTGGCTGGACGCGTGCTTAGTAAAAATCGCCCTACAAAACTTTTTGCTTTCTTTTAAACCCACCATCTGCATCTACACCTTATATAACGTAGTTTTTCACTGTGGTCATGTACACTCTGCCTACCTATACCGTAACCCACAGCATGCGCGTAACACGGGCAGATTCGCCACGCGTACACTACACAGGATCTGGCCAGCCCATTATTGTAGATGCTTGGTTTGATATCGGTGCAGTCTACATCGTGTTTGTCATGCACCTAAGAGTGGAGTCTGTGAGATCGGTGTTTATACTGAGCAAGTTTCTACGCAGGGAATATAGGTGGATGATATTGGGTGAGACAATAGGCTGTTCTGTACTCAAAAACTTCAGTGGCAATTTCCAAGCGCGAGTTTTGCGAGCCATTGAAGGGAAACAAGGAGAGAGCTCAAAACAATGTTTGCGTGTGGTATCTGTGAACAGATTAGACTACTTGTGGTGCGCAATGCACAGCGCATGCAATCTCGATGGCAATATTTCAACTCTTGAGTATAGAAAAGACGGACGTTAATCAACTGTTATGGTCCAGCGCTTCCTTTTTCCATTTCTTACGGCTCATGTATGGCCAGCTCAGTTCCCGAAAGTCTCACTAGCTTAACTTAAATAGGCGAGCTGGTCTCATGTACCACTTTAAGTATGAGTCTGTTCAGAAACATCTGGCCGGACTATCAACGAAGTCATTCTTCCGGTGGGCTACGTGAAACACACAATAGCTCTATTTTTCTTAAGCTTTGCTTGCTAACGGCTTGCGTATTGAGAAGGCCACGGCAGTTTTGTTGTTTGAACAGAGAGTACACAAAAAATTTAGCCGAGCTTCCTTCGTGCTCAGCTTGCAGTCTTTGATCAGCCATTGCAGTGTTTTTCTTTCTCGGCTTTTTAAATTCCTGCAGACCAAAACTAAACCGTGCATATGACATGTACATGGCATGCGCATACTGTAGGTCAGACCAAACCGGACTTAATTATGCGAATACGGTGCATACATATGTATCCCAGTTGAGCTCACAAGAGAATTAGCGATCGTTCTTATTTGGTTAGTCAGACTTGGCTTTATATTTAGCAGTAATTGCTTTTTTTTAACCACATATTTACCGCTTCTGTATTGGGACCAACCTTACTCAAAAGTATCCCATAACCGGCCACCTGCTTCTATGTCGGTTTTATCGCGTGTAGTTATGTCTTCACTCATGATGTCTTTAGAGTCGATTTTGCCTTGTTCTTCTTGGAACTCATATATTCCTCTGCGCTTGCGTCTGTGGGAAAATACAAATTTACTACAAAGCCATATCCTTCGCATGCAATAGTTCAACCAGCTCGTGTAGATACCACGCTGCAATTAAATTAAGCAATCAGTACAACTAATCCTGACTGCCATATAACTTGCTCATATCCACGCTCTGGCGACGCTAAAAATATCAAAGCTTTTGCCACTAGGTCATTGACGTTCAGAGCTAGTCTTAATGCCAAGAAATTGGACAGGCAAATTTTTGAAACATTCAAGAAGCAATTTCAAGCCAGGTCTCAAGACTTTCTCTCAAGGAACTTCTCGTATTATGCACGCTTGTGTCTCCGCACACGCTTATCTACAATCGTCTGGAATTGTTTTAAGGCCTTAATTATTAGAATTGTTGTTGATAGGCTAGAGTCTGACTGAAAACCAGTCTGCTGAATTTTTCAGCTTGTGTCCGTCGGCTAACTATGGCTGCAGCTTATTTAGAAAACAAGAACACCGGTAAATCTTTGATTACGTCTACGCATATGCTAGTTATCTTTATAAGTTTAGTAGCCTTTTCTAGCTCTTCGATCTCAATATCATTTGCTCAATGATTTTTGATCTTAGATTCAGAGTGGGCTTCATTCTTTGTTAGCTTAACCTCCAGCCTACAGTCTCTGAAACACAAATGCTTTACAACGCTCAATACAAGCCTGGGTGTTTGTAGATAACGGTGAAGGCGCAGATTTTGGAGTACCTTTCTGGCAGCACCAAGGCCTTTGTTACTAGTAGGGTCTTTGGCCAATATACACAGTATTCTTATTTAAGACTGCAAATATATCCGTCTTTGAATAACTCGGCAATCTGTGCTCATTTTGGCATTTTTGCATTGACACTTGCTACAGATGACATTCGACTCATGATATCTTCTATTAGTTGAGGGTTTTGTACCCTCGCTATTGAGCAAAGATTCCCCCTCTTTAACTTCGCTCTTTTCGAAAATGATGATTGTGAACCTGACGAGCTGTGAAGTTTGTATAGCTTCTAGCATGCTAAATTTAAAGAAACAAGTTTACTTGTCATTTTGTAGTCTTAGAGCATATGCGATTAGGTGCGTTTATAAACCTTTAAAAACATTGAGCCAGCAATGTCTATTTTTTCATCAATATCTCTTGTTATCATCTGCCAATAGCTATATATGTATCACAAAGCAAGTCGAGTATCGCTGCTGCGCTCACATGCTTTCTTCTCTATTCAAGAAAAATTAAAAGTCTAGCCGAGCTCGAGCTGAACAGTTGATTTAGCCCTGACTAGTTAACAAGACTACAATAAAAAACTAGCAGTTTGTATGGCTATGCACTTGTCTCCAACAAGTGTACAAAGTTCAAACAGAAGAAGAGGTTTTATTGAACAATTGTTTATATTTTTTGAAGGGTTGAAGTAAGCGCTGTGGACATTGCAGACGTTATAAAGACTTTTCAATTATCTTCATTTCGCTCTAAGAATCATATCTGAAAATTTGATCGGGCGAACGGTAAAACTTTCACTAATATATGCTATGTGTTGTAAATATCAACTAATGGCCAGTAACTTGAACGAACCTATCTTAATATCGTCACTTGGACTTGTTAGACTTAAAGTTGGCTCTCAAGTATAAGATTTAGGTTACATTGAAATAATTGTGGTTTTATCACAGAAGCTCTAAAAGCAACGGGTACTGCTGATAGTCTGTACTAATTACTTGTAAATTCTTAAAGTGCTCGACGTGTAGAGCTTGTAGGGATTCAAGACTTTAGAGTGACGTTGAAACCTGAAAAACCATAAACGTTGAGCTCCACGTGAAATTTTATAGAAGCTCGATTGTGTGCATCCCTACATATTAAACCTTGAAAGCGATCCGGAGAAAAATGAAACCTTTGGAAGTTCTGTGAACTTTGAGCTTAAAAAGCCCCAATTCCTCAAGAAACTCTGACAAGTTTTGGGATAATGCAATAAGTTTAGGAAACTCGAGCTTGTTAACGTGGGTACCTAAGTCTTGAGAAGAAAAACGTGGTTTGTACATGGCAAGATTGCAAAAAAAAGAGAATCAGGGAATTAGTAACGCGTACATCCATCCTGCTACCACCAAAACCGCTTCTTCACCTGGACTTCAGTCAACGCGACTAAGAATTTTCTCCCTGCTTTAGACGCAGGGCCATGTAAAGGGGTTTGTTGGACGTGGAACATATCCCGTATACCTCTGAATTCCAACTGACGCATGAACGTCTTGGGCTCCCACGAAAACTGAAAAGAAGCTTTGTACATACGCGAGGTAAGGATTGAACCAGGGTTTAAGGATTGGAAGTTTCTACATAACAGGATGCTATTATAGCTAGAGCTTTCAAACTTCTAGACAGGGGACATTTTAAAGGTATGTCGAAGTTAGGACTGATTGAACACTCTGGCCATGCCATTAACTTTCATTGAGTCCAAAGTCCTTGTTGTGATATTGGCTCATGATGTTAGTTCAAGCATAAACCGATGAATTTCAATGATTCCGAAGACTGTGATGTCATGACATTGGTATACAAAGCCACTGTTTCCAATGATGTCATGACATCAATAGCACAGACACACATATATATTGTTTCTGTATTCATTACAAAAGCCTCAAGAATTTGCAACATTGGGCTCAAGAGAAAGACAAAAACGTTTTGGGAGATTGGGAGCTGTTGAACACAAAATCAAAGACTATTCAAAGTCACAACTGTAACCAGGACAAATGGGGAAGTACGCAGTGGTAGTGGCCGCACAGACCAAAAAATGGTATTTTGGGAACAAAGAACCTATGGCTAGTCGGCTACGTATAGTACTATATGGTACAGTACAACCTTAGAGGGACGAATCTCGAATATATTATTGCCTTTCCTTGTGAACACACTCAACTGAAACTAATCAAATAATGTAAACTCAGCATGACTTGACCTATGAATCACTAGTACTATGGTACTAGCATATAGGCTCACGTAGAGCTCTAGACTAGATTGATAACACTTCAATATGGGTGCGCAGAAAACTGCTTTGTCCTAACAAAACAATTGCCCCAACGAGACTCGTTTTCCGCGATACTCCTCTCTAACGAGTGTCATGCACAGTCATAGCTGCAAAGCCTTTGGTTGGTTGGCGCCAGCTATGACTACCATTGCAAGTCGAAAGATACCACACCTCTTTGCCGTGGGCTCAATCTAATCAATCAATATTGTGGGAAGTAAAGCGCTGGCTCCTACATCAAATGGTCATAGGCTTATGGACATGATACAATCCAAACGCTACTCATGCGCTCTTTGCAACAAACGCAGTCAGTTGTTTTCTTATTTGAGAGAACTCTGCTATATAGCATGGCAATACTACAAAAGTAACAAAGTGTTGTTGACTTTGATATTGACATCAAAAACTGGTTACAGCTAATTTTAATTGCCCGCGTTTATCTGTTCGTGTTGTTATATATTCTTTGACTCGTCTCATGCATACATATAGTGCTCGTTGCCGACAGTATTGCTAAACTTCCATCTGAATTGTGCAGCCTTCCATACTGATAGTTTTTTTTTTTCAACTTGAAATTGATGTTTAAATCATCAATACCCGTACTATTGCAAGTGTCTTACTTTTTTAGTCGTATAAGTATTATAGGCCACAGGCAGGTCAGGCTATCTAGAACAACTACGCACTTCTTGCTCCTAAGACCCTTTGTGCTCTTACAGACCTCCGTACCTATACAGCCTGTACGCTTATACATTTGCCAAATGTTGCCATCAGACTCAGAACGGCACACGTTGAACTACAGAGTAGTTATACCACTGATAGTCGAGTCTGGCCGGTACACATAAGTTGTACATGCATATGCAGAATCGCAAGTTATACAAAACACCGCCTATCAATGTTCTACTCAGACTAAATCTAGACTGTATTTGTCTGTTTAAAGCCGCCGCTGTGTAACCTAAACGCCCTCCAGCTTAAAGCCCAAACACCTCCAAATATCCCAGAAGGTCCTACATAGTGATGGGCCAGTATCATATCTACATAATTAACTAATTGTGGCGCGCGGCACCATATGGCTATGGCCATAGGCAAAGTGGAAAGTCCAAACCAAAATCAAGTGCTTTTTCTTGAAAAACAAATATAGCGGCGTTTTGATTTATGACAGGTGCCTTAAAACTGGCATTGGACAGTCAAAAGGGTTACATAACAGCAGATGGTCTCAGTAATGGTGAATGAAACTTGACCAGGAGCTTGATTGAGCTTAGAGCGTGACGTGTTTCCAGAGGTAGTACTTGTTCCAAGAAGCTTGCAGTGGAAGAAACCTTCGAAGCAGAAATATGGGCTAATTTTAGGGTCACAAATTTTCTCCACGAAGCGTAACACACTTCTCAATTCTTTGAATTTGTTTGCATGTAGTTCTAGAGCTGGATGACTTGCTTGCTCCTCTCGAACTTTTCGTCAACTGAAATCTTTCTGTTTTTCATCGCCAGGTCCAGTTATCACCGTGCCTTTCACACCCACTGATGTTCATGTCACACACAGTGTTCATCAACATCCATATAGGATCCGAGGATTCCATTTGGCCAATGTTATAGTCTAGCGCTCAGAAATACGGCATGGATTTTCATCAGTTGACTTTTCAACACATCCGTTTTGTTCGCGTTCTGTACAGTGCGCACATAAAGCCCAAAATATTGTTACTTGAAACTTCTTTGTTCAAACTTGAATTCACAATGAGGAACTTTGGTAGTCGCCTCACAGAACAAGCGAGACGCGCTTTCTTTTTAAAGCTTTTTCCCACGTTGCACAAGCTGCACGAGTATGTGGATGATAGTGGTTGTACAATATAGACTGTGCGGTTAAGGCAAAAAATCTGCTCATACACGCACGAAATGGCATCAAATCACAAACAAAAAATTTAAAAAAGAAAATTGAAAAAGAAATAGATTTTTTAGACCAGAGCTACCCTCAAACCTTAATATGTTTTGGGCCAAAATCACTCTCATTTGGCTACGCGCATTAAGCTGCTTCAAAGCAAGGAGCCGATGGTGCATAATCGGCTTCTCCTTCAATTTTTTGACAGCTGGAAAACTAGGACACCCAATCGGGTTTGTAACACATTTTTTAAATAAAAATTAAATTAGATAAGTTATTGATATAGGATAAATAGAATATCAGAAAATCTTATGCAAGGAAAACAGCAGCCAACAAAGCACCACCAACAAGGCCGATGAGGCTCTTGGAGTTGGAAGAGGCTCCGTTAGATTGCTCAATACCAGAAGTAGTACCGGCGACACCAGCAACGGTGCTCTCGCCAACAACTACGACAGATGCGGTAGAAGCAGGAGCGGAGGCAGCGGGAGTACCAGCAATGACTGTGTAAGAAGAGACGTGGGTCTCAACAACAACTTGAGTAGAAGTGGTGGACTCAAGCTGGTGAGTAAGTGTGTAGGTGCTGTAAGAAGTACCAACGGAAACAGTGGCAGAAGAGACAGGAACAAGGGCAGTAGTAGTGAAAGTAACAACGGTGCCGGAAGAAGCAGAGACACCAGTGGAAACTGTCTCAACGCAGGGAACAGAGGTGGTAACAACAGAGCCAGCAGAGTTAGTAGAAGTGGTGGCACTGTAGATAATAACGGTACCGTAAGACTCAGTGACAGTAACAACAGAGCCGGCAGGGCCAGTGCTGGTGACAGTGCTGTAAGAAACAGCAGTAACGGGAACACTGGCAGGCTCAGTGACGGTGTAGACAATCTCGCCCTTAGTAGAGACGTAAGTAGTCAAAGGAACCTCAGTAGAGCAAGGCTCAGTAACGGTTACGACAGAGCCAGCGCCGTTAGTGCTTGTATAAGTGGTGTAAGAAACAGTAGCAGGAGTTTCAGTAGAGCAAGGCTCGGTGACAGTAACGACAGAGCCGGCAGGGCCAGTGGTAGTGTAGGTGGTGTAGTAAACAGACTCGGTAGGGCAAGGCTCAGTGACGGTAACAACAGAGCCAGCACCGTTAGTGCTAGTGATGGTGGTATAAGAAACAGTAGCAGTAGTCTTCTTCTCAGTGCACTCATGACAAGGAATGGTGACAGTTGAAGTAGAACCACCGTAGTAGATGGTGGAAGTTCCCTCAGGAGTGTAAGTAACATCGCAAGGCTCAGTGACAGTAACGACTACACCAGCTGAAGTGCTGGTAACAACAGTGTAACCGGTAGCAGTAGTCTCGTGGCACTTAGTGCAGACAGTGATGTAGTCAGTAGAAGTAGCACCAATAACAGTAGTAGAAGTAGTGTAGACAGTAGACTCAGCGCTTGTGGCAGTAGCACCAGTAGAGGTAGCACCAGAAGTAACAGCAGTAGAAGAAACAGCACCAGAAGTAGAAGAAGAGGTAGAGCTACCGGCAGCAGCAATGGCAGCAGCAACGTCAGATGCAATAGCAGAAAGCTTGGCCTTGATGTTGGCAAGAGCAGCAGCAACAGAAGGATCAGAGTCAGCAAGAGCAGCAAGACGGGCTTCAGCAAGAGCAATCAAACTTCCAACCTCAGCCTCAACACCAGCCTCAGACTTCTCAACATCAAAGTCGGAAGCAGCAGCAGTAATGGCAGAAAGCCAAGCAGTGTATGCAGAAGAACTAGTAAATGCACTCAAAGACGAGATAAACTCAGAATACAATGGGAAGAAATCGTCAGCAGAGAGAGTAACATCATCACGCTTGGCAAGGGGAGAAACAAGATCAGGGAAAAGGAAAAAGGCAATATCCTCGAGGAGGGAACCGAATACAGATCTGATAGTGTTAAGAATGCCCTCAATCTCGGCAGAAGCATCGGCAAAGGGTACGTCAGGAAGCTTTCCCTGCAGGATTCCGGCCTCAAGACCAGCAAAAAACGAGTCGACAAACTCACTAGCGGAAACAAGAGTGGAAGTAGCAGAAGGAGTAGCTGTGGCGGCAGAAGATGTAGCGTTAGAAAAGACGGGAGTAGCCTGTCTAGCTTGAAGACGAACATCAGCAAAGTCCAGCTGGGCTGCAGCCAGCGAGGAAAATGCGACGGCTCCTGCAATCAATGTTGAAAGAATCTTGACCATAGTTAATTAAGGGTAACGAATGTGGTGGAGAAAGTCAAGTTTAGGTAAATTGGGTATTGAATAGAAACTAAAAGACTTGGTGAAGAGGATTAAAAAAAAGGGATTCAAGTTACGAGGAACCGCCATGTTTTTATATTCACAAGGGAGAGATGGAGAGAAATGCTCTTGCTCGCGATATATGTAATACAAAAGCTGGGTGAGCGTCGCATTCTACTTGTGCTTTTCTTTTTTTTAGGATTCGCTCCGAAATAAGATATATTTTTGACCTTTCTTTTTTTATTCAAAACATTAAAGTTAGACTATAGCAGCTAGAAAAAGCAAGTAACGCAAGAAAAGAAACTTCAACACTGGTTAGAGCTATTTGCTTGTTGGTCTGTGGTTAACGCCTGGTTGACTTGTAAATTCCATGGTTTGTGGTTAGCTACCGAAGAACCAGAAATTTGGAGTTTTGTCCTATAGAATCAAATATTGATACCTTCCAACTACCATCTGAAGGGGCCCGAAGGTAGAAGAATTTAACTGAAGCGCATACTGTCTCCTTCCCGAGATGTAGGAGATTTTTCAAGACGCAGCAATGCAGAATGTACAATTGCAGTTTACAATCGCGCAAGTTTTATCGCTTTGCTAAGCTCGGCATTACCTATTATGTTTACTGTTATAACCTCTAGCACAAGACTAGACTACCACCCTACCACCACCATTACCACTAAGTGAGCTCAGCTTCGATTGGCTGAATTCCAAAATAAGAATTGCATCTTTGTGTGTTTCGTAGTGTAGAGCTTGTAGAATGATGTAGTTGAATATATGGCAGTTTGGTTGCTACTGCATAAAATCTCGCTTCTTGCCTTTATCCGTTTTATTTAGTTGCTTCCTTTTCCAGACAACAGCCATGGACGCTTTCTGTCGGCTGAGGACATACTATATGACATTTCTTCTAACTGGCTTTGGAGCGAGTTTGGCTACAGCATATTGGGACATTGTCACGCTAATGCTTGGCTAAAGTTTGACTTGAACCATCAGTCATTAATTGACATTTGACGGTTTTAGTCTACTATTGACTATTGCTATAATTACATATCAGAACAATATAGAAGAGCCGCCAATTCCATTTATATGATTGAAACTCTTTCTTAGTGAGAAATCCCGGCTTCATCTACGTTGTTGTCAAAGACATCTCCGTGATATCTCAAGAATTGGGCTGAGCCAGCGCTAGCCAAGAATGTGCATCACACAGAATTCCCCCATTAAACCTTTATAGACCTGACATACTATAGATAGCTTTTAATTGAGTTTAGCTGCGCAGTTCCAGCCTTCTAGTTCTGATTGAGCTCGAGTATTTGAGTATTTGCGCAGCTTATTCATTTAATAACTGAAACTCTGTAGATATCAAGTTTTCAGCAATGTGTGCTTTGGTAGTTGACCACGGCTGTCTCTAGCCTTTCTATAGAAGTCTTTAACTTTAATAACAGTCATAGTTTTTTTTGCTCTTAATAATTCGTGCTATTACATCCTCGGCATACCCGTGAGCTATTTAGATTGGAAGAGACCAGCCTACGGCAAAGACCAATCTTTTTAGCACTCAGTTTAAGCCGCACCCTCTTCTTGGACGCTCAAATGTCTGCCAGGGAGAAAAATCACAAACATAAATCACAAAATTTTTTGCTCTTTTTGTGTGAAGCGACTCTCAATTATCAACAACCGCCCGTCATTTTTTCCATATGGCTGTGGCTAAATAATATGACTGTTCGTGAATGCAGCCGTATCTCCTTATTTTTCTGGTCTCATATATGACTATATGAGTAGGATGTGGAAATTCTGACGAAGGACCGACGGTGCTAGTATCATCAGAAATCAATATCTAGATACAAATGGGTTCAAGTGGTTGGTGGTTGGTGTTTGGTAAACTTAGATGATTAAGCACGCGGCAAATAGTGGCAGAAGTTATGTTAAGCTGTACTTGTACCGTTTGTGCTGAGAGAGAAGGAAGTACATGAGCAAGCTCCGTATGGACATATTAGACAACCAGCCAGTACGCGAACCAATAAATCTAGCTAGAAATGAAATAGAGACAAGCAGTCAGTAGGCGATTCAATATATCAGCAATCTACTGGAGGCAAACAGCTAGTGTTATTTAGGTTATTCCATATAACGGTTTGGATCTCGTTAACATTGGCTCGTTTACATTGTCCAGAACTAAACCTAAGCCATGTTTGCTCTAATTACTGATTTTATGGCACCCATGGCGCCTTTCACAAGAGAAAAGATTATACCTATTAGCTAGCTGATAAATTCCCATGCTACTAAGATTTTATTGCGGCCAGATGGTCTACGTCCAGAATAAAGAGGATGTTAAGGTTCAAAATATACAGTACACAGAATACGGTAGAACAGATGTATCCGTGGGCAGTAGACCCAGAGGTTTTATAGCTACTAGCTAGTTTAGTCCAGTAAGTCTACTTTGATAACCTCCAAATCATCGTTTAATGATCGGTAAATCCAATGTCTACACACATGTGAGGAATGGTTGTCCTCGCGCTAAAGCTTTTGTAGTTTCCTTAGCAGACACAACACTTGAACTATCCTTTTCGAAGAGAAAAACATTTAACAGAAAAGGCTTACTTGGAATCTTGAATTTTGAGTAGAGCAACTATAGCAATATTGGTTACACACGTGTCGTATACCAAAACCTTTGTAGCATTTAAAACCTATGTGTATGCTGGCTCATGATGGCGTTATATCGAGCATTTATAAATGGGCAGATATTAAGCAATCACCATGGGCGGTTCGAATGAAACGATTTGAGCTCAGCTGTCTTAGAGCACTTCGAATCGACGTAACTTTGCCCCTTACCACCCTCTCCAAGGTTTGTATACATCAACAATGACCGTCTCACCTCTAGGATAGGCTTCATCAATAACAAAGTATACCGAGTGCATTGCGGACGTAATGCACATATGCTGTGGATACAGAAACAGTCGATCACCAATTTTCCACGTCTTCTCGTCTCTCTTCTTGGCATCATCTCCAACGTATGCTAAAGTCCCATGCTCCTGAGATACTCTAACGACTTTCCAATCAGGCTCTCCCTGCACATGCGCTAATCCACCCCATCGACCTGGCTCGCGAGACAGCGCCAATACTCCCGCGTTGATAAGAAGCTCGTTCCGTGGAGCCCCATAGATACTGCAAATCTCGGACTGAACATACCCAGCAATAGAATTGCGCGACGCTAAAGACGACGAGGCTTGCTGGAGATCGAGAGCAACAAAATTACCAGCATGAAGTTCTAATTGATCAGGGCTGTTGGGTGCCAGCCCTACAATGTCGGAATGAGAGACAGCGTGTGCGGTAGGAGTAGCACCAAATGAAAGGGTAAACGGCCCAGCTTCAGGTCCAAGAACCTCCCGGGCAGCTGCGGCAGCTGAGTGGACAGTAGTGAGCTCGCGATGCAAATGGGCCCTGGCAGCATCTAAATCCTCAGCTTCGTAACTTGTGCCTGCGTGAACGTAAAACCCAAACAAGCTCAGAGATGGGTAATTCTTGATTGTCTTGAGTATTTCTCTAAACTCGGAGGACTCAATGGGAACGCCCGCTCTGTTGTCTTGAGAGTCGGTTTTGATGAACAGCGTCCAAGGTTTGTCCGTTTTGCCCAGTTGCAAGACTTGGTCCGGATGATCCACCAAAACTTTGAGACTGAAATCTTCTGCAACGGTTTCATAATCCTTTGCAAGAGCTGCCAGTTCATTTATTTTGGAAAACCCGACAGGCACGCCATACAAAATATCACTAACCTCTCCAGACCTGACCAAAGACTCCAACCCTCTGATTTCAGCGACCGTCGAAGCCACAACACTTTTTGTGTACCCGTTGCCTAGTGCAGCGCGTGTAACCTCCACACATTTGAGGGTCTTTACGTGTGGACGGAAGCTGAGTTTTTTCTGGGCTAGGCTTTTAAGATCGATGGACTCCAGCTTGTCAAACATGCGCTTTGCATTTTGTTGGATTATGCTGCGATTGAGCACAAACGACGGGACTGGCAGGTCGCTCAATGATTTTCCAATGTAGGATCGGGCCAGATCGAAGTTAGTAAGCGGAGTGTCCATTCTGTATATGTGGATAGATATCGACGATGGCCTTGTGTTGTTAATACGCGATTGCGATTGGGAGTGTGTGTAAGTTTGAATTTTGAGCTCTGAACTTGCTCTCAGTCCCCCACCAATAGACAGCAACCCCCACTCAATCGGGACCTAGCGATCACGAGCTTAAGGGTCGTAAAACCAAAAGAATGAGCTTAGGTCTAATTTGGGCCTAGTTGAAGTTAGGCGTAGTAAAAATGATGGCTCCTGAGACCTAACTATCTGAGATCACTACGGGCTCGCTAGGAAAAGGTACAAGTTGTCTTTTGTCGTTGAGAAACTCGCTCTTGTTACTGTCGGACCTGCTCTCTGTAGCCTAGACTCTAATCTATCTCAAAAATCTACATTCCTGGGCATTCTGGAGGATCTCAGGTCCCGGGATTGCTGCGTAGATCAGGGAACGATCACCATCAATGGCTTGGTCGCCTGCGTAGATTGCTCCGGTGTTCCTAGGCATGTTTTGCCTTGTTGTGCCTTGCTGAAAATACCTGAGCCAAGTTTATGGTGGAGGTTTTTCACAAGGGACATGATGAGAAGTGATCTTGCTTTTGATGGTTTAAAACGCGACAGGAGAAACACAACTTGGTTAAAAGCACGGCTCAACTCTCAAGCCAGACAACTGCTTTAAACGCCTGAAAAATATCGAAAATTTTAGTACAGACTTAAGAGATTCCAAGACTTGCCATCAAGAGAAAATAGACGTCCTCCTTTGGACTTTCATTCCTGTCGGGGTGCTCGTTCGGGCATGGCAATTCTTTGGAGTGAGTTATAAACGTTCGCCACAAGTACTGCTGGCAGTTTACGATATATCATAGTAATGGGTTCTAGGGCCCGCAACTGCACTTGTGATAGCGCTTTGAGCTGAATGGGGACTGGATCAATATCGCTCTACCGTTTAGACAGAGCATATTGAACCTCGAAGAAAGAAGGAAATGAAAATCATTCCCTTCTTCTACGCCGGCTTCCTTTTGTGCTAACAAACTGAACACCAAAAATGGAGGGGTATACTGACGGTTTGGCTTGCTATAGTCTAACCCCAAATGAAGTCATGTCTGTAACTGCAACGTGCAAGCTTCGGACTCGCAAATTTCCAGAACCCCTATAGGTTGCGACTAATAGCGAGAAACCGGTTACAAGCGCCTCTCCAAAATGGTCATTTTGAGCTTTCGTCTTGGTAATCATGATGAGTCAGTGACACACGCAGAAATCCCAGTTAAGACTTTTCTAGTCCGTTTCTGGTGTCAGTTCACAAAGAGCGAGAGAGAACAAAAGAACAAAAGAACGAATCAAACAGAATAGAATAATCTAATCAGTAAGGCTCTATGAACGCGAGTTTGCAGTAGACGTCAGGTCAAAAAGCTATTTCTGGTACAGCAAGAGCAAGCTGACGATCTGGAGTTCAAAGAAATATGAACAAGAGAGAGTAGGCCATCATTTAGCATGCGCAGGCGGTGAAGCTGGCGGCCACTCAAATCAAACCGACTGAGTACGCCGGGGCTTCGCCAATTTTGCCTAAAGCATGTACCCATTGCCCAATTGGCCCGTGTTATAGATGTGAAGGTTGACATGTAAATTTGCGTTCAGAATTGCAAAAATTGTGTTTTTTGGCCATACTGATATTTTGGCTAGCGGATGAATTTCTGGCCTAGACATAGAATGCATGGACGCTCCTATCGAATCATCTTGTGCCTGCAAAATCTCGCTACAGCGTTGGTCCCAAGTGCTACAGAATGGAAAGTCCCGACCGTTCTGTTGGAGCTCTTCCCGTCTGCATTTTATTTCGCTTTGGGAGATCCCATCGACTCCAGTGCAGCTGCATGCAGATGCCTCTTGCGGAATGTTGATCACTGCAGGATTTTGTGATTTGGATTTTTGTTGATTTTGCGCGATGTTGTAGAGCTGGACTGAACCTCTGCGGAACTTCACAGTGGAAGCGCTCGCTCTTTTTGCTCTCGGAATTCATTCTTCGTTTAAGACTCGATCATACGAAACGCTCCGCTAATGCTTCCCGATCGCATTGCCAATGCACCCCCTGAACTCAAGCTTTGTGTCTTATTGCGGTTATCGTAATTTCATGGGTCCCCACTCCCACTCCTGCCTGGCCCCCATTTTACTTAGACGTCATCTACGCGTACACCTAGTTTTCAACGCTGAGCCTCAAGCCTGTTACAGGTGTCTAGTTAGCGAGGTATTTATGATCTGAAATAGCGGTTACATAGTCCAGCCTCTATAGTTAGCTGTGGACCGTTCATGAAATATTACAGCTATTGCCGTACGAAATGGCTTGGGCCTTGAATATAGAGTGTATGCATCGTACGTTCTATGCCTAAAAGTTAAGTAAGTCTCAGAGTCTTCTTTTACGTCAGGCCAATAACTAGGTAACTTAAATTGTAATCAGACGTCTATTGGTTTACCGGTGTGAGCCACATGTCTAGTACTGGATTTCGGTCTCAAGGCCCTCAACTATTTTCATACTGTTTGTGCCTTCACTTTGCGGGTAGAAGAGACCCCGATTAGGGTCAAATATCTCTGCTTGAACCTAAAAATCTTCTGACTCTACCCTATCACCCCAAAAAAGTACTGCCTGGGTTTGAAACGAAGTTCGTTAAGTGTCTAATGCCAGTCAAACTAAAGTGAGCCCTGGATTTAGGCTAGATGAATAATCCCATATTGCAGCAACTGCAGTCTAAGTTATGCCTTATTTATCGGCTATGAGCAACCACGATAATCGACTCAATACGTGAACAAATGTATTTTTTTCAGTTTGAAAAAACATTTACCTTAGTTAACGCTCCAAATTTTTCAAGACTTTAGACTCTATGCCTTAAGATCAATTCTACTTTGAAATTGGCAGCACGCTTTGTCAGTTTGAAGCTAGTACTCGCTGGTTACCACGATATAGCTGTAGATGAGCTCAGACTTACATTGTCCAACCACGCACTGAAATCAACGTATCGTTTATTGTTACACAGGGCAGGCATTGAAACATAATGCATTAGCGAGCAAAGGTAACGCGATCTCCAATTGGATTTCTTACAAAGCTTTTTTGACTTGTGAACAGAAAAAAGTCGAGTAGTTACCTACCGCCACTGGCACTTAAGCTCAATTGTGACATGGAAAAAATGCAGTTAATCAGTAGACAATTGTGGGTAGACTAGGCGAGTTGATTCCAAATACGAACAACCTTCAGTCTGAAGGTGATGTTTGACTATAATAGTGCTTACTGCTCTCGCTCACTGCTTATCCATATGAAGTTCAAGTTCAGCTGAGGCGATAAATGGGGAACGCGAACTGATAATTGCCATTGGCCAATTATACCTCAGAAAGAGCCTCTAACTGATTTCTCGTTATCCGCGGTGTTTCAAAATGACGACATATTTTGAAAAAAATATTCCTGGGTCCATTGCGAGTTAATTTGTTTGATTGGCCAAAAGTTTACAGATTTTATAGAAACAGCTTTCTTCTTTCAAGAAAATTTGAGAGCTTCCATGTGGCAACATATACAAATGCGTACAGTTTCACTATATTTAGTCTGGTTCATTTGCAAGTAGACTAAGTAGACTACGGAGGGCGAAGCACTCTGTAATATTTAGGTGATGCACACGTTTTGCCGTTCATGACTGATTTGACGAGATTTGCTGAAGAAGCTGCTATCGCTGCTGCTAGTTTCTCCAGTTGATTCAGTTTTTTATGGGGACACCGCGCGTTATAGCGTAAATACAAGTGCTTAAAGTTTGTAGATGTCTGTGAATTATATACTGAGGTTTTTGATAAATAAGAAAAAACGATTAATGATGTTGTATACGTTTTATTTCGTACATGTTATCAATTAATACTGTGTGAATAGACAAAAGGTGTGTTCTCAAAAAAGAATCTATAATAATAATAATAACAAAACATTGCACCGATTGATTTCAAAATATTTTTCAATAATATGGACTGGTAATCATGTTTGAAGGGTGCATCAAAAGTCTCCTAGTATAGAGCCAGTAGCCCCAGCTCAAGGTAGACTTACTAATTTGCGTGACGGTGCATTGTAGCGAAACCTTTATTGATATTTGAATACTTATATACCAAACTTTATGCGGGCCAGATTTTGCCGAACATAACCTGAAAGCCTTGTAGCGTGAATTCTTGCAGACTAGAGCCAGGAGTTTGAAGTTTAGCCCACCCACTTGAAAATTTTATGGTATGGAAAGTCACGAACTATGTACGGTATGAAAGTTACTCTGAGGTGCTTCCGATGGGCAAAAATTCAGATACTCATTGCTTAAGGTATCGTGAAAATAAACCTAAACAGCTTTAGATTTGTGGTAGCAAAACGAGAATGACGGGATCACTTACAAGATCTCTTAAAATCAAGTGAATTAACGGACACTCTGAGATTCGAGTCACAATGTTTCAGGTGGAACTAGATTTCAGTTGATGAATAAAGCGTTCGATAGTCCGATGGCGTTATGAACGCAGTATAATTACTTTACGATTGCTCACGTAGATAAAGCTAAAAGCTTAAGAATTTGCCTGGTAAGTAAAGAGATATTGGTTGTGTATCTACACCAATCTGTCTACGTGGGGACTACGGGAGTACAAGTACTCTCTTATTCTTATATTTGCAACTTTGCAGTTACATACACTCTCTTGTAACTTCGTCTTGTTTTCTTAGCTGCGGTATATGTTACGCATAGCGAGAGCCCAACGGAGAGCATTGTTAACTATGCAACCTATCTTGATTGGCGATAGCAGAATTAAAATTTATACATATGGGCTACCATCTTGGCTTGAAAAACGTTCGAAACTATAATGGGAAACAGCTCGGTACTGAATTCTCTCTTCATCGACTTGATAATCTGTGCTGCCCATCGATGGCTCAACACAATTGGCATGGGCTCGGAACCTCAATGTTCACAGAGTCAAACTTTCCCGGCTGAAACTCTATAGTTATTAAACTTTTTAGCTAAATGTAAGTTTTTGTGCTTTAGCGACTAAAGAGAGAAGCGAATATTTACAAACTACTAGAAAGTCCTAGGAACTGAGTTGAGAACGAGTTTGGTTAAACCAATCTGGACTTTGTTTTTGTATGGAAGGGCAAAGTTTTCTGAGAACTATTCAAGTCGCGCAATCATCATCAATGGACCAAATGGCCGGAGAACTCATGTGCAGTTGAACTATGAATAATTGGAACGCAATAAAACCAAAAGTACTGATCAAAATCTGATGTAATAAATTTTTGTGACGTGAAGTAGCAGCTGAAGCTTGCAGCGAAACAAGATAGATAAAATGTTGACAAAACCTTCTTGACTGAATCAAGAGATTGTGAACGAAACGTTACACAATGCCAATTGGAAAAATATCATAAAACTTGAGGAAAGCTAGGAATCTCGTGTTTTGTAGTTTGTTATCAACGGAAAATAAACAGAGCGAATAATACTTGGTTAACGAGCAACCTTGAATCCGGATCCTCTCAAGTCCTGTAACTCTTGAACATCTACACTCAAATATGCACCACTCAGCCCGGAGTCTTCGGAGCCAATTGCAAAGACCAAACTACTCTATAGATTTTGTACACGACGACTAAGCCTCTTGGTGAGCTTTTGCTTATAGATGTATTGCCATGTTGCCTTGCTCAAAAAAAGCTCACAAAGCGTCACTCAATCTGGCAAAGTCCACCTTACTGCTCTTAAAACGCTGACAGCCTAACACGGTGGCATATTGTCGCTGCAGCGACATTGTCCGCCTTCAAATAGGCCTATAGCAACATACTTTGTGTGAGCGGACACTCTCAAAACGTGTAAGCTGGGGAAGCGCTGTTTCTATTGGTGAACATTTGAATATTAAGAGACCCCAAGATTTAGAGCAAAACCACTGTCGCACCTAAGTATCAAAACATTTCAAGCAACTCTGATCAGGCTAAGACTTTCTGCTACAATGCTGCTTGTTGAGAATATATTTGACATTCCTATAATACCGAAAAACTATGCCAGGTTGCTTATTTGATGGACCCTCATTGGAACCAAGATATTGCACTAGTTTGGACTTTATTTGTCAACCGGCGGTAAACAACGTTTTTCTGATTAGTTGATAATGTCCATCACAAGTTTGCAAGCTTGCTTCGCCAGGCCTCTGACTCAGTTAACATACCAATTGCCACTAACCTATTTTAGGAATATCGAGCTGTAAACGTCCAACTGGAAATTGCACTCCGACATGGTGACTTTAGCAAAAACTTGCAATACCTGGCCAAAACTAGAAAAAGTTTCTAGCAAGTTATGTAGCTTTTCACTTGACCAAATTTCGTGACTGGATATTGGGTTTTGTGATCTAATACTTCGCAGCAATTTGTCTAATAATTAAGTGAAAGGTTCTTTACAATATCGTTGATAATAGTATATCTCCCTACAAAACTTCTCTAGGTTTTATTGCTCATATAGGTAAAAACTACTCTTTTATTGGATCTGTTTTAATCAACCATTCAAGCAATACGGCTGACTTCGATTGTTTGGCGAGATGCTCAAGCAATGAACGTTGTCGGTTTATCATGTTGAATCAATCTGCTCAACACAAAAGGCAATAAATGAATTTAATTAGTTCGCGCTTAGCTTAGCTTACAGTTCCCAGTGCCTGTATCTGTGTCAATTGTCTATATTTCCAAGAGGCAGCTTCGTTTTAATGCCTGGATTTTTGTGTGCCCTAACCGACTCATCAGTCCATAGAAACAGATTACACATTGCAGACGTGTGCAAACCACTCAATGCTCTTGAAATAGATTCAGGCCAGATTCCATATATATGGGACGATTGCAAGCATCACACAAACATAAATATCATGAAGTAGCTCGGCGCTGATGAGTAACCGTGTTGTGCTAAAACAAATATGACAAGGAATAAACAAGAATCAAACAATCAAAGCTATTTTTTCAGGCGCTAATTTAGATTAAATGACTTCATAGCAATTACTTTATTCTCTAACAAGTGCATTACCAAAGGTTGCAGTACTGTATATGTCAAAAACCCAAATCACCTTTATGGGATGCTCCGCTTCAAAATAAGTAAGTCCAGTAAAAGGGCCTGCATCAAAGAGACCTTTTAAAAACATGAAAAGTATTAAAATCATTCATAAATAGATGGCTTGCTTTGATATTGTGGTTGAATGTGGAGACTGTTCTAGCAGTCACAACTATATTTTCCTAGGTAAAAAATTCAGGTCAAGTCTTTTTAAGTAGATATACTGATAACCTTTTGTCTTGTTAAATGCTAACTAAATAGCTTAATAATTTCAGGTAGATAGATAGACAAACTGTTTCATTGTTTTATCTAAATATAAAGACAACACCAACAGTAATAACTATTTGTACCTAAGAAAGAGGGACAGCTCACTTTCTTTTCTGATGCAGACCAGTTCAGCTTGCTTGCTTTGTTTGTGTTCATGTGTGTCGATGGTTTTGGAATACTCTATGAGTCTGCAATAAGTCTCGATGCTAAGGGAAACTTGCTGCTTAATACCGAGGGAGTCCCTTAGGTAAACTATCTTATAGCTTATTCTCTCGGGCGAAGTTTTTTCTTGGCTGAGCAGAATCCCGCGTACTTGCGGCACTCACATAGCATAATGCTTATCGTTGTTGCATTCTACTTATAGGCACTTACTCCGGTATGGAGTAATGCTCGAAAGACACCGGTAATAGAAATCTAATGAAATTTTGAATGAATGAATAGATTGAAATCACGGCTATGAAAGATTATGTAGAAACAGAAATGGTTAAAGCAACTTATAGACAAAGAGTAAATATTTTCTCCTCAGATCTGCATCAAACGCATCCACGACGTTAAATTTTATTCTTTAAAGATAGCTTATGCCAAAATTCATGTTACCGTAAGTCAAAACCCGAATCACTCTTGAGAATTCCGCCTCCGAACAAGACAAGTCTAGTTAAAAGCGCCCGCGTTAAAAACGACCTCTTTTCTTGAGGTACCAAAAAGCCGCGAGAAGAAATGTTTCATTTTGAACGTTTAGAAATGCTGTTGGAGATTTGCATCCCCTTCAACAGAGTTGTGAGGTAGATGTGGGATTGGCATCCCGTGCAGCGAAGAAGGTCACAATGGCTTTGAGCTCTTCTTTGCTGTCGAGCAGCTCTGAAAGATTTAGAGCTGGCGAAACTTGTCGCAATATGTCTCTGCGGTCTTCCCTGATTGGGCAGGCCGTGAG
>JAJMAH010000081.1:0-94961 GCA_030564925.1 Geotrichum aggregatum | reverse complement strand
CGGAGTCGCATCTTGTCGTTCCGCTTTCATTCTCATCAACCTCAAAGCTGAAAATTCTTTTGAGCCTGTTGTTTGTCTCTTCATCGGGTTTTTCGTTGTTGAAAATTTTTTCGGTATCGCCACCATAATTGTTCATTTTTTCGGCATCGCCACCACCATTTTCCTCGCCGACGACATCGCCGTCATCCAGCATGATGTCTGCTTCTTCAGTAAGATCCTCAGTTCCGTCAATCATGTCGTTCTTTTTCTTTTTTTAGATGTTCTGCGCAATTTGGCGGCCAATGAAATGGCTTAAACCAAAAAAGGAAGTAGGAAGATAAATGAGTTAGACTATTTTATTAAGAATTGAATATAATACAAATTATAAATTGTCCCAGTGGCCGAGTGGTTAAGGCGATTCCCTGCTACAACTTGATACAGCTAACATTAAGGAGTTGGGTTCTGCCCGCGCAGGTTCGAATCCTGTCTGTGACGTTATTTTTGTCAATAGGTTGACTTTTCAATTCTCTGTAGTCGGATTCTGTTGCTTTTTTTAGCGTGCCTTAAACCAACGACGGCTTCACGGTAGTTTTATGATGAAAGTAGCGACTGCATCAATTTCCTGCATATGTATTCTTTGATCAAACCCGATGAGATGTCGCCGTGCAATAAAAAATGTAGAAAAGCGTTGACTTAGTACCAAGTGCTATCTTTTTCGCTTGCTGGCCACTCAACTTTCGTGAGGCCATTTGTGTCCTCTTGGGATGTCTCACATCTAGTTTGAACCATTGATGATAAGCTGAGTTCATTGGAGTATTGAGAGGGCAATCCGAATAATGGAATATTGAAATTTACTAAATATTTTTACTGTAAAACGCTTTCTTCACTCTATCCCACTGGATGAGAGTAAAAAGCTTCCAGAAACACTAATACCGCAACTCCTGAAGATTTCTAGTTCTTAAAAGTCTGAGACAATTCCGGAAGCTTTGCTGTATAAAAAAAAATTTCTTTTGAAAGATCTATTGATGTGCTTATTTAAGTTACAGGTGTAGGTTTTTTTCTTTGAGGTAGCCTAAAGCTCGGTGCTGGAAAGTTGAAAATTTAGGAGGTACCACCCCACCCGCCACGCAACGAAGTTCTGTGGTTTGCTTACAGTTTCTCTCTTGTCACTCACTTCATGAAAAGAACAAGAGTTTTTGCTCATCTGTACCTTTGTTGCCGGTCGCTTTTATACACTTTTCCGAATTGCCGTCAAGCAGGCTATTCATATGTGAAGTCCAACTATCACAATGTAGCCTCCAGCAGAAGGTGTCGATCAAATAAACAGAAGAGAACCACACAAAGTTGTGCCAATCATGGGCCAAGTAGGTATCAATCAAAAGCCTCAATATTAGGGTCGATACATACTAGTAGAATCTTTCTTTTTTTTCAGTACACAGGTCAATCTAGTTTCAACAGGTTCCACCGGCTGAGGTTCTGTCTCTGCCATGGAAAATCATACCTCACGTATGTATGGTGAGGTTTGTGACGATTATTAGCTGCCAGCTGTTATGAATCAATAATCATCCAGTTCAGAAAAAATCTGATTATTCGTGTGTTTCATTGAGAACTATGGCAAAAAACCAGGGTAAATCCAAAACCAGAGCCATTGATCTTTCATTTAGCTTAGCATATTGTGCTTTGCAACACGTATACCAATGCTTACATATATTTCAATTGATGTAGAAGTCTAAAAGTGAGAAATATTCAATCTCTGAAAGAGGTTGTGCAAGCTACCTTTTTCCGAGTCATTCTCAAACTCTTGGTTATTCTAAACATGTATATATGGCAGAAGTAGTGGAAAGGGGGGAGGGGGAGGGTTCCATGGACTTATTAGCGTTCTTTGCTAGTTATACAATGTTGTAGAGTAAATGCAAATATTGGTTATGTGATTGAAGAGTTCTATAAGAAAAAGAGAGATAGCTTGGAAGAAAGAGAGAAACATATGTAGTCAGCGACGAGTAACGAAAATACAATAGATAGTTGCAGAGAGTTATCAGTAGCTTCAAAAACAGTATGTTGGCAGGCTTCCTCATCTCTAGCAAAATTTTCTTAGGAGTACGCAGTTTGGCTTCTATAACATGGGCAGCGAAGTTCATGAAATTTATATAAGGCAGATAGAATAACATTTTATCACAAACCATGATCAACGGAAGGAAGAGAGACCAGCCCACGTGAAACGTAGAAGAGACAAGGCATAACACAACGTGTTATGTTCTGCGCCGTCAAAAACGCAAATCAACCAGCTACTAGATATGAACGGGGGCCCACAAGCAGGGCATTAGTAGGCAGCGATCCCAGAGAAAAACTAAAGCAACAGACAAAACGTAGACATTTATTTGCTTTGAAGCGCTATCTTTTGAATTCCTTTGGCCCCCTTTCACCAATCATGCGATACCACCTGGACCAAAATATCTCAAGCCTGGTACAGTATTCCATCTACACTTGTATTGCTTGATTAATTGCAGTCTTACAAGCTTAAATGCCCATGGAGAATCTGAAGTCAACAGTAAGATTCACTTCTTTTACTTTCAACTGCGTTCTTCAATAAATATACTTGAAAGCTCAAAAACTGTATAAAGGATCTCAAAATGCAACATACATCAATAGGCTCATTGAATACTGAGCTTTTTGGGCGAGCACTTGAACACTTCGCAAAGAACGCTAAGGACAAAAATTGAATTCTGAATTTTCAAGTTGGAAGAAAAAACCATGAACGTAGAAATGCTCTGAGACTTTACTGATAGGTACGAAATGAGCCTGATGTTAGCTCATGCAGGAGGCGCCAACTGGTTTTCGTAGAAATTTTTCACGAGAGCAACAATGCTAGCCTTGCGCGCGCTTTGGGGCCAAACCAATTTTTGAGCCCTCAAAAAATCAGTTAAGACTTTTATCGTAAGCCGGTCTAGCGTGTCACTCTGATATGCTTCATATACCAGATCATGTTCATGAGAAAATTTTCGTTTTAGAACTGAAGCACTCTCCGTTGATTTACCTGGTTCTGCCAGAGCCTTCTCCATCGAAAGCATGACGGTGTGAAGTGACTGGTTCCATTCTGATATAGAGGGACCACCACGCTATAGGCTTCGGGTTAGACCACTGTGTTAATCGAGGTTTGAGACTTACAGTATTAATGGACTTGAATTTGGGAAGCGTTTTGTCTTCAGGTAATGCAGGAAGGTTTTCTTCCAACGCAACAGCCTGAATCACTTTTGAAAACCAGTCCAAAGACGCATTCGGATATCTATCTGGTTGATAACCATTGGGCATTGAAAGCTTTCTAATAACACGAACCATATCATACTTCAAGCTGTCGGTTATGTAGCTATATTCATAACACTCAAAAGGGGGAGGAGGAGGGTCACGTAAGTCATCAGCAAAAGGCAGAGGAATGAGATACAAGCCCTGAGGAGATGGCGTAATGCCTAGGGTAGTTGGTTCAAGTGCAGGGACCAAAGCAGCCATCCTGGGAGAAGCATTTTTTCTCAAAATAGCCCAGACTAATGCAACCTTTTTCTTTTTCCACAGTGACGCTGACAGCGCCGTAAAAGCCCTGACAGAACCTGAGTAGACAGTTTCTGTCGGATATAAAAAATATGAGGTAGCTATATTACAGTCACACGGGACAGCAGAGGCGTCTTTAAAACCTATAACCCGAATGACTTCAAACCGTTAGCAATGCTGTAATACAAATGTAGGCCATCAAAGTCTTACCGGGGCTTTCGAAATATCTAATTTGCTGAATTTGTTCAGATAAAAATGGAAGATAACTACTACCAAACTTGAAAGTTCTTCTGACCTCATCAGGCTCTAGTGTTCTAGCAGTTTCCTGATTCCTGTTAATAAAAAATGCGCAGCATCCAACAAATTCCACGTACTGTAGCGACAGCTAGACTTTTCTGCTGAACAAACTCAAGCTTTCCATTTATTTTGCAAATTGAAGCCTTTTTTACTGGGTTTTGGGTAGACACTAGTTTGTAGGCCTTTACTCCTATGTTCAGTTTTGACGAGAGTTGAATAAAATTCGTTGATACTGCTCTTTTGGGAGTACTGAAAGAGTTGATTTTGAATTTCAAATCTTTGATTGCCGGTATAGAAAGACTCTGCAACGAATCTCCAGTCCATTCAACCGTTGGGATAGCGTATAGTAAATCCTAAATCTAGTGTCAGCTGGTAAACATAATGATTAGACATAGCGCTGTAGTATACCTCATAAAACACGCTCGAGTCAAAAACTGAGTTCTTGGTGACGAAAAATGGTAGAAAATTGACACCAATATTTCCCAAATCCTTTGCTCTGGTGATAGAAGCTGTTCTTCCCGCTTGGGTCAATTCGGGCTGATCATTGTCAGTAACAAAAAAGATTCTTCGCGACAAGTATTTGACAGCTCTGATCGTGTTAGATGGAACGATATGCAACCCTCAAAAGACAAACCTCTGCGAAAATTGTTGATTCGCTAGGAAAAAAGCATTTGCAAGTGGCACACAATCGGCAACACTGTGGTGCAGCGAGGTTTCCAAGATTTCTACCAAAAAGTTAGTCAAAGTCGTTTCAAACACGCAAGACCGGAGTACCTTCTATCGTTTCCCTCAGTTGTTTCACTGCTTCAACCTGAGGAACTCCAAGGTCAAGTAGAATTTTGCAGCCATCAAAACTTTCTTCAGCCGTCGCATCAACGCCGAAAAGAAGTATTCCAATTGCGTCTGCAGGATTGTAAAGCAGTCGATCAATAACTACATCATAAACGCTTTCAAGAATAGAAAGAATGGGCTCTTTTCCGTCTTTTTCGGGTTCGAGCATATATGGGGTCACTTCAATGACAAACAATAGAGCATCTTTGTAGTCTTGGTATTCCTAGAAAAGAATGATTATTAACAAGATTGTTATAGCTGGCAAATAATCAGCTTACGGGCTCTTCCACGTTATCAGACTTCTCGAAATCATCGATGTCCATGTCCCATTTCCATTTCTCCATCTTGACTAGTAATGGCAGGGAGATAGGCGCTATGGTGAGAAGCTTTCAGAGACGCGACCAGCAGTTGAAACAACTATGGATCAAAATAGTCACATGACTATGTAATTCATTAGTGGGTACTAGGATTTGACTTGGGCGGAAAATGCTGGGAGTTCTTTTAGGTACCTGCACAGTAAATTTAAAATACCCAGGTCTATATACTGTAGAGAGAGGGTCAACGCGAAAGCAAGGCAAATTATTGTGTCTTGTACGTGTTATATAAAGCGAGATACAAATGACAAAGATAATATATCTATCTCTCAAACTGTTAGTGCGAAAAGAGCTATATATACAATGGGTTCTCTCATCAGGGTTGTTTTAAACCTTTCTATCAACCATAGTGTCAGTGACGTTAATAAGAGCCTGCCGGGCCTTAGAGTCTGGTAAAGCCATCAACTGAGCTACTGCTTCTTTTGCGTACTTCAAAGCCAACTCTCGCGTGCGCTCTAAGCTGTGGGATTTATCAACATAAGACCTAGCAAGTTCAGCATCTCCTGGCTCGCTGAATTGCCGTTCAATCAAAACACCCAGTTCAGGATACTCTTCCTGAGCAATAATAAGTGGTACCGTAACAAGGATGCGTCCGCTGTTCGCTTCATCATTCTTTTTGACATTAATGCCATTGACTGTGTAGTCAACCATATCGTCTACAATCTGAAAACATAGCCCTAGATTACGCCCAAACTGGTAACAAGCTTCAACAATATCTTCCCTGGCGCCTGATAGAATTGCTGTAGCTCGACAAGACTTGGACATGAGACTTGCGGTTTTGAGGTAAGACATGTGAATATAATAATCCAGTCGGGTGGAGTTACTTTCAGTAGCGTTGCTGGCAGTATTCATCAACTGCATGAACTCCCCCTCCACAAGATTCGCAATTGTAGTAGATAATAACTCAATGGCTTCTTCATTTCTGAGCCGCGCTATAGCTACTGAAGCCCGTCCTAAGAGAAAATCACCAGCAAGAATTGCCATCTTATTGCTAAATGCTGGATTTCCACTCGTAGAACCTTTTAGAGCCGCTGAAGCATCAACGACATCGTCGTGCAATAGCGATGCTGTGTGAATCATTTCAACAATTTCTGCCAACCGTCGTTGTTTTGGGAGAACGCCATCTGTTTCCGAGGGAAATGCATCCATTGGTCGACTCAACGGGTTGAGAACAACGTTGGGGTTCACCTCGTGTAGGATAGCAAGGGGGCTGAGAGCGTCATCGATTTTAGAGAACTCAGAGGATTTCACGTCGCTTTCATCTCTTGAGCCACGGTCTTTTTCGGAAAGAGGAATTTCGGATAGAGCCTTACTCAAAACCAATACTATTAAAGGCCTGATATGTTTCCCTTCACTCTGAAAATAGTACATCGCCACTTTGCTCAGCGTGGAGTGCTTCGAACCTATCAGCTTGCCAATATTCGTCGCTAGCGTAGACATTTCCTTTGAGACGATGGAAAAGGGATCTTCAACAGGCTTTTCAGGTTGTACCAGCAAAGCCGCAGAGCTGATTGCATCAGCCAGTGGAGCATTCGAGTGCGCTTCTCTTACTGGAGGCAAGAAAGCGGCCTCAGACAGACTTGACTTGTGGCGAGGCACAATGTTGTGGTTGTACATAAGGCGTGAATGCTTCATGGTTTCACGCTGAACAACATTGCGGAGGAGGGAAAGACGAAGCATAGCAGCGATCTCTTATTGAAGATGGTAAATGTCAAGTAGGAGCCATAAACCGTTGTTCCGAAAAAGTTATAGCTCATAAGATGGATGATGATTTGAATACAGGATTGTGGAGAAGAACTATGGCTATGGGTTTGAAGCAATTGAAAACTTCGAGAAAGCTTACGCAGTTTTTCAACATTTCATTTTCTATAGGACACAGAAGTCGAAATATTTCAGTTGCAATACCACAAAAAGCCTTGCTTACATAAAAGTACACAAAATCACAAAATCACAAAATCACAAAATCACAAAATCACAAAATCACAAAATTTAAACTCATTAACGTACCAGTATATACAATTAATCCATTCATTACGTACAGTACTTTACTTTTTATCACTTTTATGTTCTCAGCTCCCTCTATATAAGGCCTTAGACACTTCGTGTGGGCTCTTTTGATCTTCAGTTTTGTGGCTGTAATATCTAAAACACCAGGTCTGGGAGCCGCCGTGGGAAGACCTTCAGGATTTATATAATATGGCGCAGAAAGGATCACAAAGCCGAGACAATTCAAATTAAGCAAAAGAAACAAATAAATAAATATTACAACGTCAAAAAAGACAATGCTGCTTGCATCACTGGCTCTCCAGAGCAGCGAGTAAGGAATGCAGTTGAGGCCTGCGCAATGGCTTGGCTAGAAAGTGATCCATTCCGACTGCAAGGCAGTCGTCAATATTAGAGTTGTCAGTAAAGGCAGAAACGGCAATGATGGTACCATGATAGTTCAGTTCTTTTCGTATAACTTCAGTAGCTTGTTTTCCATCAAGATTGGGCATCTGAATGTCCATAAAAATAATGTCAATTTGCGTATTAGAATTAAGACATTCTTTGACAGCACAAACAGCTTCCAGGCCGTCCTTTGCAACTCTCACATTGCTGAGACCTTCAAGTCTAAGCATTCTAAGTAGAACTTCCTGATTGACTCTATTGTCTTCAGCAATCAAAACAGATAGATTGCTGAATGAAATATCTGATGTCTTGTCCTTGGAATCAATGGAAGCCAGATGTCGTTGCAGGGATTCTTTGTTTTCAATTTCAGCCTGGGATGGACGATCGTTCTCGCAGACATAATCAGCATTTGATGAAAAAGGCGATATGCTGGCTTGAACGCCAATAATTTTCAGTGGAACTTTGAAAGTAAATTTGGATCCGTTTCCAAGCTCTGATTCTAAAGACACCTCACCATCCATTAGGGTAGCTAGTTGTCGACAAATCGAAAGGCCTAAGCCAACTCCGCCTCTCTTTTCTGAAAGTGCAAGATCTCCTTGGACAAAAGGCTCGAAAACACGAGCCTGTAGATGAGGCGCAATTCCTGGACCAGTGTCCTGTACAGTAACACTAAGAATGATCGAGCGCGGCCTCGCGGACGAGTCAAGGATTGAGTTATTGCAAGATTCCAGAACATCACCTTCCTCCATTTTCAATGACGACGCTGAAATTGTCACAGTGACATTTCCATCCACAGGGGTGAACTTGAGACTATTGGATACAAGATTCATGACAACTTGCAGTATGCGATTGATATCCCCCATGAGTTCCAATTCATTGAGACACGCTGACAGAACTTGAACAGAAAAATTGATTTGACCAATCCGGCTTTGCTCATCAAAAATTGCATGCAGTTGAGTTGTAACTTCAGAAACCATGAACCCCTTAGGCTCTAACTGCATATTCTCTACTTGGCTTTTTGAGAAACTTAGAAGATCTGTTAATAAGCGAAGCAAAAGTTCTCCAGATTTGAAAATGACCTTTAAAGCCTCGCGAATATTTTGAGGGTTTGATTCCTCCATTGAAACAGCTGCCATACCTAAAATTCCATTGAGAGGAGTTCTTAGCTCATGTGTTATGTTAGCGATAAAAAGTGACTTAGCTTCATTTGCTGTTTCAGCTAGAACTTTTGCTGCTTTGATCTCTTTTGTGCGTTGCACAACTCTTTCTTCTAAAATTGTGTACTGCTTTCTGAGCTCAGAGGTCATGTCATTGAAGGTCTCTGTGAGTTCTGTGAGTTCATCTCTGATATATTTCCGAGTAACGACTTTTTCAGGAATCCTAAACTCCGACCCTGAACCGGAAGGATTGTTGAAGGTGTTTGGTTGAGACACAGGCCTGGGTTGAGAGCGCATAGTAATAAAATACAATATCTTTTTGAACCGTCCTTCCTGATTTCGCCGTCCAGAATTGTTGGTGGACTGCTCGGTAGCTGCTTGTAACCTCGTGATAGGTTTGACCACCCAGCCAGAAAGTAGAAATGTAGATAAACAAACACCAAATCCGATGGCAAAAACTGATGCTATAAGAATGTCTCTCAGTGTGCGTATAGGGCCATACATGACAGTATGTGCTTGGAAAATCAACACACCCCAGACCTGAGTTATAGAAGTGACGGGAGCGTATCCTACAGCAGCCATGCCATATCCAGTCAACTCCACATTTAGGACAGTACCCCAGGTAGCGTTGAGTAGTGATAAAGAGCTGGGAGTTCCAGGTTTCAGAGGGAATGAGTGCCCGTAACACGTGTAACAAACATTAGAAGGAAACACGAAAGAGTAATTTACTCCTGGAGTTGACTGGGCTTCGGCACGGGTATAATTTCCAGATATCTGGATAAGCGCCATCCTGCTACCGTCTTCTAGATTTAGGTTGTTGGTAACATTGACGAGGCTTGTTGAGGTTGAAACTATCGTGAGATAGCCAATCATACTGTCAACAAAAGTCTGGTTGGAGTTCTCAAAATCGGGCGCATTTTTCACGAGGGCTCTCGTGAATGACAGATAAAACTGCCCGTCAACAGACAAGGGACCTCTCATGTAGCCATTACTACTATCGACATATGTGACATTGAAATCTTCTTCACTCAGGGGAAATAAACTTGATGGGAGCGAGATATTGGCAGGGACCGTCTCATTGCTGGTGCTGTAAATAATCTGTTGGAGGCTATCAGAATAAACAGCCCCAGCTACCGCACTATCCGCGGATTCTAAGTCCATCTTAAACTCTTCAACAGCTGTTCCGTCTAGGCCATTAGCACCATTTGCGTAGTATGAGGATAATATCGTTTGCAAGAAAGTGCGGGAACTGAGGAGGATGGTTTCTCCAAGGATGGAGGAGACAACCTGAGTAACCTGAGCAGCCTTAAGCCTGGCAACTACGGCAAGCCTGTCTGACCGTAGTTCTAATACCACTGAGTGATTATTTATGGACTAAGCAAAAGTGTTAAAATTATCCCACAAAGATGATTTCTGACTTACAGTCACTATGGAAAGAACTCCAAGGCCGACAAGAGCAGTTATACACACCAGGCAGCATAACTGGAAGTTAATGCCCAAGTGGACCTTTTTCAATCGAAGCCTTTTCCTCATGGTGTCTGTTGGAAGAGGCACTCAAGAGGTAAAACGGTGGTTGGAGTACGGTACGGTGAGGAATTATCAGGGAGAAGAATCAAAAGAAGCACCCTAACCCTTTATTTTTTCAAATAACTAATAAATATGAAAAACCAAAATTGTATAATTTCACGATCAAAACGACCATGCGTAGTTGGGGATGGCTCAAGCGAAATAAGAGAATGATTGGAAGCGGAAAGTATACCCTAACAATGGCACCGCGGGTGAAAAAGCCAGGCTTTCTGAATAGAAAAAAGAGTTGGCTCAAAAAGTTCGAATTGTGGAGTAAAGAAAAAGCCCTACATTTTGATGAAAATGTGCGGCGCCTACTACTGTAATTTTGAAAGGATGTTGCAAACAGACTCTATGGCCAATGAACCTACTAGTCTCTACTAGCTTATTAGGCGCTGGAAGTTTCGTAACCCACTTGGCGAAATTCACTAACAGAATATGGTCAAAAACCGTATTCTATTGATCTTCATTATAGCTTAAGAAATTTTTTTGTTTTGGGCGCAATTTTATTGACTTTATATACTAATAACTTATCTCTTTAGCGGGTTAAAAAGAAAGCTATCAAACCTTTTCTTATGTCACAACATACAATCACATGTGAGCATATGTAAAAATTTATGAGGTACCTTATGTCAAACAGTAAAGTAGAACATTTTAGAGGTAGTAAATATCAAATTGTTTTAGTAAACAAAAAGTGCCTTTAATGAGCGTCGTACTATATATGTTCGCCATAAAATCGAATCAAGTTTGGAGTTAATGTTGAAAATCATTGCCCACAGAGGAATAACTATTAATGTCGTGGATCTTCCTCTGTTGACCAGTGCGGAGTCAAAAGCATTAGCAATTTTATAAGATTGAGTCGTTCAAAAAATATCAATTGTTAATGACCTTAGCTCCACACTGGGTGGCTTAAGCTATGGTCTCAAGTACGTTGTGAATGAAGTCCTGTTGATTTCTGCCTAATTGAAAGCTTTAAAAGTCATCAACCTGAAGTTAATGAGCTATTCAGATAGCGATAAGTTAATGAAAGGTAAATGCATTAACTTTTTTATGGGTCAGAATGACTCATTCGAGAGTTTATTAAGCGTACCCCTCGACTACGAAATAAGGGTGTTGTTTTCTGCATGAGATACATAGAAACAAATTATGTGACCTTATGTGACCATCCCTGACCCTTAATTTACACCAACCACTTTTCTGCATATTGAAAGAGGCAGGTAGACTTATCTATGCTTATTATTGAAATCTTTTATCGATTAGGCATAATATGGTATCTGGTATAATGCATACGGTAATACGGATAGCGCTCCACAATGAAAGCGACGCGTCCTGGAAGGTATTGGTAAAAACAATCAGTCGTGGCGATGGCCAAAACAGATATTGTATGGTATTTCCAATAAGATAAGAATTCTATACATCTATAGAAAAGTAGAGAGCTTGACACCACACAAACGGAACATCAATTTGTTCACAAGGCCAGAAACGTTTTTTAAAAATCGATTAAAGCTTTGATTATGTAAATATGCTTATACTGGTACGACCAAAAAAACTGTTATGGCATAATTAAGAAAGTGCACAAAAAACTTTTGTTGAATACTTGAAAGAAGCTGAATTCCAATAAACATTCATAGGGGTTTTTTGTTCTCGTAATATTCTCCCATCCGTAACTATACTTGTCATGTTTCTTCTGAGTGTACTAAGTTTCCTGTTTCCTGATTCTCTCCAAAGTCCAATAAAACCAATAAGGCAATTCCCACCAGATGTTTACAAACACAGACAGTTTACCAACACGATAGTTTTGACAAGATAAATAATGGGCTTTACTCTTTAGCTTGTCTTATGACATGCCTGTACTTGAAAAAATGGTTGCCCACAAATCTGCTGCTGTCCACTTAGCTAAAATCACCACAAACAAACTGCTATTTCTCGATGCTGCGTTCTGTAAAATGGAAAGATCACTTCGCGGGCCTTACAAAAAATCTTTGCCTCGTTGTAAAAATACATTGGAGAAACTTTGATTCAATTTTCTACCGAATCCAAGGCTTGTGGATGGTTGGTGCTTCATTTCACAAGCTTTTCAGATTTGCTAATGAAAGATACTCAGACACAAGACGTCAGTATATTGTTGGCCTTGTTGCTCTTCTTACGTGAAACTGTATCAAGTTTTGCCGGCGCAACGAGAGCTTCTTGAACTATTTCCAGACTGAAATTCCCATGAAGCTTTTTGGCTGGGCACAAGATCCTTTTTTGCTAACCAACTCTGTCTAGCGTTGACTTCTTTATATTGTTCAACAGCTCCTTTTGAACGTGGAAATAGTAGCCAGACTCATCATGCTGGATGATTTCTATGTTGGCAGTATCATGGATAATGACAACGTGAACCTGGAAAAGTTTCAGAGTTTTGGCGCATTGTGACGCGACTCGATGTCTCGTCGCAAGAAGACAAATGCTGGACCACTCTGTTCAACCAGAGTGCACTCAGCAGGTGTCCAAGACACTTTCTATGGAACACGCTTGCGAGCCTCAGGTCAGATTCAAAGAGCTTTTTTATTCATTCTTTAATGGTGTTGAAAAAGGGTCGATTGGCAACATTAAACGTCCTAATGCTCAAGTTGCTGTTTTGTTCCGCGTGATCAAGAATTTCCCATCGCTCATTGAAATGCACATTGTATCTGCTTCGTTGCCTTACGAAATGAAAGAGATGAGCCTTATTGAAGTTCTCATACTGGGCCATATTGCGCGCAAGCGCGATTGCCCCATTACCTGTCACTTGTATATTGCAAAATTTAAAGTTATACAGGTTGCTAAGACAACTCGTGGAAAACTCATTTGCTTTTGCTATGACAACTGTTCTCATCTACTCATCTTACAGAGATCAGCTAAACAAAGGAACATTTTAGTTGATGTAATTGATAAGATAAGTTGTCAATATGCGCAAACAGTTCCAAAAAAGGGCCATTGCCGTCACCACTACAAATAGGCGGCATGTATTTGTGCCTGCTCTCACAAGACTATTAAAATTAAGGTATGTTGTTACGTCCGGTGGACTATAACTGTCTCCCAAAGTTATCTACTCAGTGAAAAATTAATTTTGATAAAGAAACGAGGTAAAGTAACAACTACGATAGGAGATGCGGATAGAGGTGGGCCGGGGTGCTAATGTTTCCAGAAAAATTCGTCCTAGCCTTGACAATAAACTGGCTAACTGTATTTATAACAAGGGATGGCTTTCAGCATTTAGGTAAAAAAACCCAAAAGGTTCCTCGAGCATACTACAGCGTAATAGATTATTTTCATTCTGGAGCACCTCGATAAGTTTTGAAAGAGAGACTGAGCCTACGTGCGACTACTTCTCAGCCAATAAAAAACATCTCTCACAGTAAAAGTGCTAAAAACTTGGGCTGTGTGCGTAAAAAAGAGAACTTGTTGAGCGAGGCAAAGGTGATGAACTTTCTTAGCCACACAGAAAAAATTTCAAAAGAGAGTACGAGCGGGTTATTATGTTTGACGAGATAACATAAAGTACAAAAGATATCTCGCTAATCCAAGTTATTTTAAAGAGAAGAAGGCGCTCTAATCTCATTTTGTACCGTTTAACAAAACTCCACTCAATATAGGCTTACGACGAAAAAACTTTTGTTGACACATTACTTCGCAAGCAAAAGAAGTATCACGAACACCGCTGCTAACCGATAAACTAGTCATTAATTTTTCAGTTATATTATTTTCATTTTGCAAAATCACTCAACAACCGTTTAAAACAATATTGAAAAAAGGCTTAGGTACTCTAGAACGGATTCTTGTTGTGAGTTAAGTTCTGTTTACCAATAATGAGTGGGATCACATTATTTCACTTTCAGAGCATGTGGTACTACTATTTGTTACATGTATATCATGTAATTCAAGGAAATCATGAAAAGAAGTTTGAGACCCGATGCAACATAGCACAAAATTCATGACAGTTTTGCTTTTTCACTTGGCTATAATGACAGTTGGGACTAAAAATCCGACGACCTGTGTGAGGTACGAGCGTTAACAAACTCATAAAATTGAGTTAATTAAAGATGTGTTTTAGCCGATATCTCTCAGGTATAAATAGAGGGTCTTCAACGTCTTTGAAATAGTTCTAAAAAGAGAGAAAAATATCTTATCAACTACGGCAGCTGATCTATTAAATCTAGTAGACCTCAACTAAAGCTCTCTTCTTTGTGAGGAATGAGTTTTAACGAGACTCTCTTATATATAACCGAAGGTTGTAGCATTTTATATATCAGATCATTTTATAGATGAGAAATAAATACTAACGCGCTCAATTTACCCCGTGTCCACAGAACATTATTTACAACAACGTTCGTTATAAATTAGGTCAGAGAGGGTCACTGACTTGTCTTTGACATAAGTCTAACAGACTAAGTTAGGATTGTTATAATCAGGAAGATGAATTACAGATCCTTTTTGAGATATATTGTTAGATGAGAATAAAGGTCTTTTAACTCTTGGAATATTGCTCAATAACAGATCACAATAGATCATGAATTGAATAAACCATCTTACAAAATACAGTACACTTCAATGACCCTCTCCCTGAGGTACTGCTCCTGAGCTATAAATCTCAAGTCATTAAATGTTAGCTGCAAATATGACATTACTGCTGAACAAGATTTGAACTACTTCAGGTACCTCTAATTATATAGACATGATACCGTATATCTTTAACTCAACTAGTCACAATACCTACTTCAGTAATTATATTCACAAAAATACTTTGCTGCTACATTCCTGATGATTGTGTTATCAGTATTTTTTTTTGCTGCGATGGTGAAAGAACCCCGTTTTCATACTAGTGTATTTCACAAATCATACATATATTAAATCTTTTTGGTCCATCCTTTTTCGGTAGAAGCTACTATAAATGCAGTTCTGTTGACCAGTGTGGAGTCTGTTAGAATTCATTCCCCACAAAGAAAATAACTTCGAGGCTCAGTTGAAGTCTTCCAGACATAACAGTAGTATAGTTGATATAATTAATAAGATGTTTTGTTAATTGAATCTCTAAAATATTCTTTGACTCAAAACCTTCTAGTGTATTCTTAGTGTATTCTTAAGCCAGAACCTTCTAGAATGTACCCGAACCAGAATCTTCCACAATATTGCTCAAGCTCTCAACCCAGCACTAGTCAACAGAATTTTGTTCACAAACAGAATTGAGGTCTCTAACAATTCTTTAAAACTATGTTTTGTCTCGGTTTGATATATATGATTTGTTAATATCATAATCTATGGTTCGCTTGACAATTTTCGTTAGTTTGATTTTCATGGATTAGTTTGATGTTTTCCAGTAACATTTGTTAGAACTTGGAATACCTGTATGAAAGCGACTGAGATATCGGTTGCAATCAAATATAAATAGAGACGCTTCAATTCTCTTGAAATATTTTCAAAAGATTGACAAAACTTTTTGACTGTATCAGCTGCTTATACCATTCAGTCCATTTTGCTACTGATAGTAATCCATCGCAATATTTGTCATTTATTTCGCCCTTTGCTACGCAATGTATATGGCCATTTCTAGAGAAGTATGGCAACTAAACCTCTCTATCCGTAGTTACGGTGAATGTTTTGTTGCCAAACTAAAACGTTATAGACTAGTCAAGCTATCAAGTATCTTGTGGTTATTATATTTCCACGTGCTCAAAAACATGGGGAAGAAATAAATGTAAATGCGGTGATATTGACTGCTTTTCTTTCTTTTTCATTCTTTTAGCAACTTTATGTTGTTTACCTTCAATTTGAATTCTTACAGAATTAACGCAAATTGTCTGAGCGTTGCTTGAGAAACAGTTCAGCCTGTAGACATCCAACATCAGCTATAAATGTAGGAGTTGGAGCAGCACAACGCTTACGGTCTCTGGGCTAAGGTGTTGACGATTACATGTCTCACCGGATTCCATATTGAAGAACAGAATATATTGATGAAGTTGATTGAAGTCTTATTAAAACAAGGAGTCAGCTATATATATGCAGATCAGTTTCTCACTTACATGTCCTAAAACGGGAACATTTAAACTAGCAAATTGGGACATTGTCCCGTTAGACTTGTTACACACTAGACGGGCCTAACAAGTCTGCCTCCGCTAACAATACCTCATTCACAACAGTATATTGCACCAATACCAGTTGGATAGTTTGCAAGTTTCTAAACGCTGGTGAAATTTTGTTCTTTTGGAACATAGTGTCAGGACTATCCCAAGTCGAATAAGCACAGTAAATAAATGGATCTGCGTATGAAAATTTTCTGACAGATTGCAAGCAGTAATCTCAACAACAAAAGCACTTTTATGTGTATTTGAAGGAATTGACCAAGACTGACGTTCAAAAAATTTGGCTCAGTCACTACACGAGTTAATAAATAGTTTAGTAATAGCAAGGTTAGTCAACGCTAGTATTGCCAATACAACACTCGTCAACAATATTCTGTGCCAAGCAAATGAAGAATCATCAATGCTTTGCTTTCAAATCAATGGCTTGTTGTTCTTTTTCCCAACGCGTTAAAAATTACTAGACCAGCCAGAAATATTCTAGCGTAAGCACAGGTCGTTTCCTTTGAATTTATTGCTGTCTGAAATATGTGTACTAGTACTGGATTAATGCCGCAAGCATCTAATTTTATACAGTCGCAGTGACATTCCAGGTAGACCTTCAACAAATTTCACTGCCCACCAGAGGTAATTGTGGAATTAAGTCCAAGATGATTTATGAACGGTGAAATCAGAAAGCGCGATTCATGGAAAGGACTCTTGTAAAATACGCCAAGATTTGTAAAGAAGAGCTCTCTATATATAGATTAATGAAATATGGAGAGGCAACTTCGTCAAAATTATTTACCTATAGAATTCATTCTTCGCAGAAATGATTTTGAGAAAGAGATGAGGTCTAGCAGGCGTATCACAAATATAGTTGATACAATTCATACAATACTTTTCTGATTTATGAAAACTATTTCAAAGAGGACCCTTTGTTTAAGTCCGAATGGTACCAGCTATCAGAATTTTCTACGATATTTCTAAGGCTTTCATCTTTGGAATGAAAAAGAGATAAAAAAGAAGATTGAACACATTGAACTAGTCCTACTCGCCAATCTAGACTGGGATTCTCCAGACAATCCAGACAACCCGAAAAATTGTTCTAACCGATACAAATAGTACATTACAATGACCACGGCCTGGATGTGTCTTTTCGTCACGTTTGGTCTTCGCTATACACCACAGCTACTTACCATCTAATGGCAGCATTCAACACTTCCAAGTATTGTCCGATTCAGCCTTTTATCTTATAGGCCTTCCTCTTGGCCCTATATCGGTTGCGCCCATCGAAACTCTCGGGAAGACGACCCGTTTACTCAGAACATTTTAGATTATTTCCGATGCACAGAACATTGTGAATGAAGTTCTATTGACCAGTGCTGAGTTGAGAGCGTTAGCAGTATTCCCGAATGTTCTGGTTCGGGTACATTCTAGAAGGTTCTGGCTTAAGAATACACTAAGAATACACTAGAAGGTTTTGAGTCAAAGAATATTTTAGAGATTCAATTAACAAAACATCTTATTAATTATATCAACTATACTACTGTTATGTCTGGAAGACTTCAACTGAGCCTCGAAGCTATTTCTTTGTGAGCAATTTCAACAGTACTGATCCATTTAATTTTGAGCTGATCATCTTGAGCCCGTGGAAAAAAAAGTCTTGGATTACACATAACTTTACTTCACTTTCTTCTCCTGTCGCTTTCAGCAGCATATTTAACGAGCCTTCGCTGCCGTTGGCTGAATCTCCTCATCATGTGGTTCATAGCAATCATGCTCTCTCTAAGTGCACTGACCTCCTTCGAGGCTGACAAAGTATTTAGTATTTCTCGAGACGTTTTCGTATGCCTTCCTTTGGCTTGAGAGTACGTTGCATCTTTCGGTCTTTTCAGGATCATATTTCCAGAGCCCTTGCCGTACTAAACAATTCTCGATTGCAGTATTTCTTTTTTTCAGCGGCTTTCAATCCATTTATCACCCTTTTGTCAAAATTTCAAGAATTGACTTTCCGAACCTCGTACTCTATTCTTTTTGAACAGGGTGAAATCGATTTTCTTGTGTAGCCTACAATTTTATCGGCATGCGCTGCAAATATTTTATAGTTTATAATTTGATTCCGCATGTACATTAGTAATCAAACTCCCTAGTACAAAGGGAACCGATCACTCAACATTTATCGTAGTTGTACTGAGTGGACAAAACAACAAAGTGACTATCCACTCGATTATACTTGAACCCCTCTAAGTAAGAGTTCATGTTGGCAAGCTGTTGTGAATGAAACTATGTTGACCGAGCGTTAGCAACATTTGAGAAAATTCTGGGTCAGAAATATTAGGAGATTTTGGGTCAAGAATATTCGAGAAAGTCTACAATATCTCGATAGTATCCTTCGGATGTAATTAGAAATGTGTGGAATATCTTATCAATTATATCAACTTTCCTACTATTGTGTCTGTGAGACTTCCACTCTCTCCCGAAGTTATCGTCCCTCTGAACAATGAATTGCAACAAAAGCAACTACTTTGCTTTACAAGTGCCAGCAGACCAAGAATAAGATATTATTCAGATTACATATCAGCCTATGTGAGTCATTTCACAAAGGGATCCAATCATGTTGGGTGAGTATTGATTTGATTAGCAAAGATGAGTTACAGGCAACTCCAATGTACTATGGGGATTCGTAAACAATAGAATACGCAAATTCGTTGCCTGGGTTTTATCAGAGAATAGTAGTAATTGTCGGCCTTCTTTAGGATCGGATACTTATTACGGTTATTTTTAGTGCTTCCAATCAGCCAGAACAGTAAAGGTTTTATTTTTTCATCTAAGCGTTTTGGACTTCCCCTACTTCCTGTCGTCAAAACTTTGGTTAACTATAATCTGCACTATATATCCTTGTAATTTATTTATATTGATTTGACATATGTGCTTTCGTCATGAACTTGAGTTACTTGTTTATTTTCAGAGTTAAATCTGTTGCTACTCGTTGGTTATGAACGAAGTACATTGTTAGCCTCCGCTCTGCCAAGGGCATGTTACCGAATGATGCGCGAGGATCTTTCACTTTACAACAAAGTGGGTAACACGAGGCATCGACCTAACACTTAAATTGACTGGTCAGGAATTACTAGTTGTGTAGTGATAACAGTAGCCAATCCACAATTTTAATCAGGCTCCAGATTTTAGTTATCGAAACTTCACGATAGTCAGTAGCAACACCATCCGAAAGGCTCTTAGTACGCAAAAGATATTCTCTAACAAGCCAGGATTTTGGTAGTTGCGCTTCTGTTGACTATTCCTAAGGTTACCGTATCAACAATTATTTATATTTCTGAGCTTACGACTATCACAAAGCCACATTTCAAAATTGAGGTTGTTTTAGTTAGAGGTAGTAAGTCTGGGTTTATTGATTGATTTAGATGTCATCGATAAGAATTCTCATATTCAATTTAAGTTTGCTTAACTTACTGAGCTAAGTCACAAAAACCTGAATCTTTGATTGAAATCTCGATAAAGTACAAGTGCCAAAAAATTCATTTCTCGCAAGAAATACTCTCGAAAAGAGTTAATGTTTACCAAACCTAATAGAGTAGTTTGGAAAATTAATAAGTACTTTTTTGATCTCTAAAAACTATTTCAAAAGAGCTGAAGACCCCAATTCATATTCGAGGAATATCAGTTAAGGCAAATCCTTAAATGGGTCATTCTTGTTGAGATTCATTGCTCACAGAAGAGATAACTTTGGGAGAGAGTTGAAGTCTTACAGATATAATAATCGTATAGCTGATATAATTGATAAAATATTTTGCTAATTTACAAAAATGCTCCAAGAGGGTGGAAGGCCCTCTATTTATATCTGAAAGATATTAGTTATCAAAAACATGCTGTGAACGATTTTCTGTTGACCAGTGCCTCAGTTAAGCCCTAGCAGTATTTTAGAAGGTTCTGGCTTAGGAACATTTTAAAAGGTTTTGCATCAAAGATATCCTAGAGATTCTAGAATGGTCTGATAGCCTATATCCTCCAAATATAAATAGAGATGCGTCATATCCAATATTTTTCTGGTATGATTAAAAGATTTTTTTACTTCTTTAGAGTAGTTTTTTACAAATCAAGAGCGAGCTTTCTTGTTTCTCTAATGCCCAAGCATTAATAATGGATGTTCTCTAATGCGGTTTCCAGCGAGACTAGTTGACATTACCTTTAGATAGTCTCCTAAGATGGAAAAATAAAACATTATTGATGTTAAACTGTCCCTAAGATATCTATGATAATAATATTTTTTTGCTGAGCGGTAAAAAGTATGTAGTGAATGAATTTCTGTTAGCCAGTACTCTGGAAGGTTCTGGGTCAAGAAGCTTTTAGAAATTTTAGGATATTCTGAGAGCCGATATCCTTCAAGTACAAATATGGGATTTTCGGCCATCTTGGAACTGTTTAAATCTACAAAATATCTTATCAGTTACAGATAACCGAGTAAAGCCCCTTTCTGAGCTGAATATTACCACAACGTTTTGTACTCTTGGACTAGTTTATTACAATCAACCATACTGTTGTAAATGAAGTTTTATTGACCAGTGCGGGGTTGAGGGCGTTAGCAATTTTCTAACATTTATGTTTCCTCTTCGTTTAACATTTATGGCTCGTGTTGAAATTCATTGGTTATAAAGGAGATATGTAACTCATTAATTCTTAAAGCACTCGCAGCATGGCCTGAAGAATTAAACTAAATTAACTAAAAGTATCTTTAAATTTAACGTTAAATCTAAAACGACATATGTAAATCTTTTTCTTATGCTATGGACCAACCTTACTCGACGCCAGATATCTCTTCTTCGTGGTATGCAAGTTTCAAAGGGCATGGAAACCAGAATGGACAGACAACCTCTTAGCGTGGTGGCCTCCTGTGAAGAACTCGCGGGGTACAAGAAAGCCCTCGACAGGCATAAGACTGAAACAAATGGACGGATAACACTAGAACGATGGATGTCCTACATGAGTACGCCAAAAAAATTGACAGCTTACATGACCGCGGCAGAGTCACGATACTGTTTTTCAATAATGCTACTGACTATATTAGCTGCAAAAAGATTTACGTCAACCATCTCAGACATGACATAAAATGTAACGCCAAAGGCCATCAAAGGTGGTCTCTTTAAATTTCCAAGAGTGATTCGGGTTTTGACTTAAGGTAACATGACTTTTGGCGGATGCCATCTTCGAAGAATGAAATATAACGTCGTGAATGCATTAGATGCAGACTTGGGGAGGACTATTACTTTTTGTTCATGAGTTACTTTTACCATTCGTGTATCTAAATAATGAAAATGGCTAGTGACTTCGTGCCTCCTTACTTTAAATAAGATCTTTGTGATTCTGCCCGAAACGGCTCGAAGTTCACACCATTTTTCAACGGCTTCGGTGTTATAAATACCTCTGATAACTAAATCGGCGCACTCGCTGCGGCAGAACTCCTCCGCTAGGAACTGAATGTTATGCAAGGAATTCGTTACGGACTCTACCATACATAATTTTCTGATTTTCAGCAGCAATTTTACTAGCCGTCTGACCTATAACTATAGTTCTACGAACATGACAACAAGACTACGCACACTGACCCATTCCCAGCCATCGCAGCAACGTGCTCCAAAAACACCATTGCAAAAACGGCAGACTTTGTCTACAACCCTTGGATGAGTGTCTTAACGCTCCACATGTAGTAAACTATATATAGTACCTCCATCTGCCTCTCATACGCCGACATTCCCTCAAAGTCTCACGGCTGGCTTTGCTTGTGGCAATGTAAGAAGAAGAAGGATGTTCACTGGAAACAACGGTGATTGAAGGAGGAGCGCCGTAGTTTTCTACCTTTTCTACTTGTTTATTGAAAAATCGACCACCTTAAAAGCTTGATTTTTTCTTGACTACCAGTACTCGTCAACGTAGTCTCGAATGCAGCACAGCCGTGAAATATAAACGCGTTTTTCTATCTAACAGCTCAGAGTGAAGTCAGAAAATAGGCATATTTATGACGGTTTGTGTAAAATTTATGAGTTTCCTTTTTTTTTTTTTTTCTCTAGTTTTGATTCCATGATATCATAATGGCTTCTATGATCTTCATATTTTCTTTTGAGTCATATATTAAAGTTCATGCCGCTCTTCAACAGTATGATGACACGCGCGCACAAATGCGTTGTATGTTTAGATGGTCGTCTCGTTACGGTAAACTTCACTCCACTCCACTCCAAAAATAAATTATTGAAGAGAGGGCTTTTTATTTAAAGTGGAATTGGCTTGCTCAAAATTGTCTTCATTTTTTTCTCTTTCTCCTACTCATCCACCTCGCACACAATCATATTGCCTTTCATCTCTCTCGCACTGGCACCAGTTAGCACTGCTCGGTTCTCTTCGACTTAGCTTTCATATTTTCTCTCTTTACAACTCTCATCATGGCTACACTGAGGTCCGTCATTATGGACTCCCTTGCATTGGATTTTGCCGACTCAAAACTCCGCCTTCCTACTCACAATTTGCACAATCGACCCCCTCAATTATCTACAGGTCTTTACTCTTACGTCCTTAAACTACTCGGCATGCTTGGCATCTGTTCTCTGATGGCTCTCCTAATTTTTCAAATACTTACTTCCATGGCGCCCGTATTTTTGGAATCAAGAGTTGTATCTACAAGCGAGCTTTCCCGTGGGGGAGTTTCAAACCTTCAATTTACAAACCCTTTTGCCTATTCGATATACCACAGGCTACAAAAAAGCGACACGAATTCTAGGGTTGAACCTAATGTTGTCTCACATGTAGGTGACAGAGTGCGCAAATTAGCTGTAATTGATGGCTCTGAAATCTTATTGTATTAGTACCGAGGTTTGAAGGAAAACTGAGTATAGGAGTTGAACGAAACATGTAATTTAGAACACGAGTATTGAGGTAATTTGATAAAGTAATGAAAAGATTTGAGACAAACAAGCCGTTCAGGACCTCAGGTTGCTTTAATGAAAACCTAGAAGTATCTTGGCACCTTTTGAACTTCCTAACAAGAAAGTATCGTTCAAGGCCTCGGGTTGCTTTTACTTGAAAACCTTGAGCTGCCTTGACGAACATTGCGTTTCATATTTGATCTCTAACTCTGAAATACAAAAGTCATTGACTGACTTTTTGCAGGTCTACGCGAGTAGACCAGGCGCTATGTGGAAAAGCCCATCGGGGACTCGGACTAGAGACGGCTCTAGAATTAGATGCAATCAACCGTTTGTATTCTGCTACAGTACTAATGCTCAAAGATAGTGGTGTGTTTGTTCGACATTGCAGAGTCAACGTTGGTCTCCACTAGTACCGGGGGCTGTACGGCATCTGTCAAATACCACAAAAGGAAAGGGGCTAGTAAATCAGCTCTACTTTAATATCTTGGCATCAAACGTTCTACTATAGCCAAGCAGCTATTAGACCAATTAGACCAGTCAAATTCTTGGCTAATAATAGTACTCACTTGTGTAGCTTCAAGTTCGTTGTATCGAGTTGTTACTAAGCGTGGCCGGCTTTGAAAAGGCTGAAGCATGCAATTTCGGCTTCATTGAGATCAGATGGCTTCGAACTTAGCACGCGGGATACAGGCTTCGAGCTTTAAATAGATGGAACATAAAATATTAGTCGCATGTTTGAACGAACTAACTTATCAGTTCTTAGTGGGGCAATAAGTAGTCTAGTTTTTCTCATCTATAAAATGCGTCGTGATCATGAAACTCATATTAAACGTCAAGTAAAGTTTTATACATAAACTTCATAAGAAAAGGAAATCTTCGGCTAGAAATTTTTGAAACGCTTTGCACTTCCATATAATATACTGTATGGTTTTGTGTATCAGTGTTGCCGCAATGTCAGACTGTAAATAATTTATGGCACATATGGAACATATGGATAGTAACTTGGCCAACTCAGTGAAGACCGCCGTGATATTATCTCTCAGCCTACAGGCTTCAAATTTGAAGAGGGCATCCATGGTAATTACGATCTTCGAATCTTAAGCTCGTTTAGATTTGATATCATCGTTATCAGTTTTTTCAAGCTCATTGAGCTTCGACACTAACTTTTAAAGCCAAGCATAGAGGTCAGCCAGATGCTCACTATCCAGATTTTCCTCGTCTTCGTCTGCGTTGGTTTCACTTTGAAACAAGATATAGTTATCAAATTTTTTGGACGGTCTTGACATCCAAGCTCTCTTGAATATATATCTTGAGACGCAGGCTCAATTCCCTTCATTTGCTGTAGGGATATGTCTGAAGAAATAAACAGTCATAGCTATAAATTATATGGCATCGTTTGTGCATGTCATTACAGCAGTGAACTCTCGGAGGGTTGTGTTTTTTATGTCTATGATGAATTGAAGTTTGATGTCAAAATAAAGAGAATTATATAGTACTATATATACTTTTGAATATTTTGTTCACTTCTCTTCATCTGGGCGCTTTAGCAAGCTGTTGCTCGCTAACCTTTTACAGCAGTATGTTTGTGCGGCTGTGCATAATCAGGAATTATGTACCCGTGATTATTAACTATTATTAGTATATATTAGTCACACTGTCAGACAGAAAGAAATATATCCTGCTAGTGTCGTTCAGTGTTACATGGACATCCTGCCAGGCAGTATCTCGCGGCGATGCTGCTGTATATAACTGAGTTTTTTCTTGTTGTTTTGTGTGTAATTCACTTCACATTGCGTGAAGATTGATTTCGTGAACCTCCTACTATTTGTTGACTTACCTACATGATATTTCAATTAAGAATTTTCATGAATTTCCAGTATTCAAAAGCTTATGGCCCAATGGAATTTAAGACTCAACAAAAAGCAGAAATTTCTGAGAAGAAAAAGGCATCGGAATTGGCTTCGGGGCCCTAACATAGTTCTCCATATCAGGTTTCATCAAATACAGTGAAATTGAATGAATACTTTTCGCACATGATAGTCAACAAACACTTTATATTCAGACTTTACAAAAGATCTAACTACGATTCAATCAAGCCAAGCAGTAGCAAAGCAATCCACGAGCAACTAGGAGCTTGGAGCTTATACTGACAACGAGGTTGTATGAGATTTTGCAGGGAGACAGCACTGAACGGACAAACAAGTGTACCCCCCTTCCAATTAGCCGTGATGCTGTATGGACTGGTACGTACTGAATTGGGCCATTCGGTAGGCTCTGTGGTTACCCGGACGTAACACCTCTTATAATGTTTACTACAGATTCCGAAGAGCCACCACTGAGTGTAAGACGCTCAGCGTCCCCATGTATTAGCTGTAAGTCTGCGGCCAGCTAGTCAAATCCGTTTGCGGGTGTGGCGATTGCTATCTCCGTTGGCCACAGCAGTACCATTATAATTAGGGGTTTTTGCGCCACAAAATACATTTTTCATACTATAGATTCAACCGCACGTTTTTTAACATTACAAATGTCACTTAAAATGTTTCACTCGCTTCCTTTTCCCTTCTCTTCTCCATCGTGTTCCTCTGAACTCGCTCCTCTCTTTTCCTAGTCTTCCCTGAACATCCTTCTTGTAGTTTTTCATCGATCATTACAATACGTTGGAGTTTAAAAATGGATCAAGCAGTGCTGGACCACGCACAAACTTACCATGAACATTCCGTTTTAAATCCGGCTCTATCGAATTCCTATCCGACTGCCTGGGCTTCCTTTTTTTTCGAGTCAACAAACTCTACTGGTGTCACGAGACTATGCCATGATGCCTGTGGCTGGGGCCCATTTGATTCGGAGTTCCACCTCACTTCCTGCTTTATCGACGGCGTCCTTTTCGGTGCTCTCAACTCTTTTCTGCTAATTTTTGGCACATACCAAATATATTCTCTGTCGTCGAAACACTCTTTGCCTTCTCCATTAGATTGGCACTTTTTCTCTAAGCTAGTATGTGCTGCTCTGTCCGGATTTAGTGCTCGCGCTAACCTCTTAGATCCTTGTTTCTGTCCAAACTTTGCTCTTCTTTATTTGTGCCGGCCTATACAGCTTTGGGGACAGCCCTTATTGGTACTCTGATATCGCCTTTTGGTCTCCTGTGATCTCTGGATTTGCCCTAATTGTGGCATTAATACTTCACTATGTCGAGCATTTCAGAGCTCTCATTCCCAACGGCGTGCTCTTAGTTTATTGGCTTTTTTCCATTGTAATAAATTGCATCAAGGTGCAATCCTTAGTCGCCTCTGAAACCTTCAGAGCAAGCCGTGCCGATTTTGTATTGCACTTCTTCTTGCTAGCCAACGCCGTGTTGATTTTCGTCCTTGAGTGGTTGATCTCCAAGGCAAAGTCATCTTATGAATCCTTAACTACCGACTCTGCGCGCAGCCCAATGGAGACGGCCGATATTTTCTCGATTATCACCTTTTCTTGGATGAGCCCTATGATGAAGTTGGGCTACACTACTTACCTCACAGAAGATGATCTTCCTCAGCTTCCTCGAAAGACCAACACTGCTCATGCTTCGCAGCGTTTTAATAAGTTCTGGCAAAAGCAGCTGAGTGCTAACAAAAACCCTTCACTTTCCGTCGCACTAATGAAAGCCTTTGGCTCTCAGTTTGCATCTGGTGGTTTTTTCAAAATGTTGCAAGATATTTTTGCATTTACCCAGCCTCAACTCTTGCGACTACTTATTAGATTTGTTAACGACTACTCTGAAGGAAAGGAATCTGCGAAGGTGTCAAAGGGGTTTGCAATCGCTTTTAGTATGTTTATTGTGTCTGTATTGCAAACGGCCAGTTTGCACCAGTACTTTCACCGCGTCTTTGAAGTGGGCATGAATATTAAGTCTTCTCTTACGTCTGCTATCTACCAAAAGTCTTTAGTTCTGTCATCAGAAGAGCGCGGCTCTAAGAGTACTGGTGACATTGTCAACTTGATGTCTGTTGACACGCAACGTCTTCAGGATCTTACACAGTATGGGCAAACCCTATGGTCAGGTCCTTTCCAGATAATTCTATGTCTGCTGTCATTGCATAATTTGCTTGGCAATTCGATGTGGGCTGGCGTTGTAGTGATGATCATTATGATACCTATAAACGCATTTGTGGCCAAGTATCAAAAGAAACTGCAGTCTATACAGATGGCCACCAAAGATAAACGAACTCGCCTCACTAATGAGTTGTTGACTAATATCAAAAGTCTGAAGCTTTACGGATGGGAGGTCCCTTTTACAGACCGTCTTAACCATGTCCGTAATGATTTGGAGCTGAAAAATCTACGCTCTATCGGCATTTTCATGAGTTTGATCAACTTTCTCTGGAGCTGTACTCCTTTTCTGGTATCTTGTTCTACATTTACCGTTTTCGTTTTGACAAATGATACGCCTCTTACGAGTGATATCGTTTTCCCCGCCCTCAACTTGTTCAACCTTCTCAATTTCCCATTGGCTATTTTCCCTCTTGTAATTTCTTCCTTGGTTGAAGCTTCGGTTGCCGTGTCTCGTCTCACTAGCTTTTTTGTCATGGACGAGGTCCAACCTGATGCTGTAATCCGCCTCGAACGTGCAACTGAAATAGGTGAGGCAGCAATTACCGTGCAAGACGCGACGTTTTTGTGGGCTAGAAAATCATCATACAAAATTGCCCTTTCTAATATCAATTTCAAGTCGCACAAAGGCGAACTTTCTTGTGTCATTGGAAAAGTCGGTACCGGAAAATCTGCATTTCTTCAGGCTGTTCTCGGTGATTTGCATAAGTCCGAGGGTACAGTAACCGTTAAAGGCCGCGTGGCCTACGTTGCTCAGGTCCCATGGATCACTAACGCTACGGTCAAAGACAATATTTTGTTTGGAAACAAGTATGATCCTGATTTTTACAGAACCACCATCGAAGCCTGTGCTTTGACTGATGATCTTGCAATTCTTCCCGATGGTGATGAGACTCAAGTTGGCGAGAAAGGGATATCTCTTTCTGGCGGCCAGAAGGCACGTTTGAGTTTAGCTAGAGCCGTTTATGCGCGAGCCGATGTGTACATTCTTGATGATCCGTTATCTGCTGTTGACGAACACGTTGGAAGTCATATTATTGAAAATGTCCTAGGAGATACTGGTCTTTTGGCTACCAAAACTCGTCTCTTGGCTACAAACTCTATTCCCGTACTCTCCCACGCAAACAGTATCTCAATGTTTTCCAACGGTCAGATTGTGGAAACTGGCTCTTTTGAAGAGGTTATGATCGCGAAACAGGGCATCTACAATCTACTTAAGGAATTTGGAAAGAAATCAAGCACTAACTATAACGACGATATCGATAATGAGAGCTCAATCACCGCCGTTGATCTCCGTAACGACTCAGCTGTTCTTGAGGAAGTCCCATCCATTTTGCATGACGAGTCTCGAAAAGTTTTCCGCCGTGCAAGCAACCATACTCTCAGGAGAGCCAGCACCGCGAGTTTTGCGAAACCCAAAGTCAATGATGAGGAGCATCAGCGTGTAACGGAACAAAAGCGTGAGCATATTGAGCAAGGCAAAGTTCAGTGGACTGTATACAAAGAGTACGCTAAAGCCTGCAACCCAGTTGCACTCGGTGTCTACTTTTTCTTTTTGATCTGCTATAGTGGACTCTCCGTATTGTCCGGCTTTTGGCTAAAACATTGGTCTGAGCAAAACTCGAAGACTGGTTCCAATGAACACATTGGTCTGTATCTTGGTATCTATTTTGCATTATGCATTGGCTCTTCTATTTCCAGTGTTTTGTACACTCTTGTTCTTTGGGTTGGTTGCGCCATTTATAGCGCTAAGCGTCTACACAACCGCATGCTCAAAAGCGTTGTCAATGCTCCCATGTCTTTCTTCGAGACCACCCCTCTTGGCCGGATCATCAACCGATTTTCTAACGACATCTACAAGGTAGATGTCATTTTGCACCGTGTTTTTTCCCAATTTTTCTCGAATTCTATCAACGTTGGTTTTACTCTCATGGTCATCACTTACAGTACGCCCCCTTTTATGTTTTTGATAGTTCCTTTAGGATTACTTTACGTGCTATACCAGCGGTACTACCTACGTACTTCTCGAGAGCTAAAGCGTTTGGATTCTGTCTCCAAATCCCCTATTTACGCTCATTTCCAAGAGTCTCTGGGTGGTATTAGTACCATTCGAGCTTATCGCCAGCAAGAGAGATTCAACTATCTTAATGAGAGCGGGATTGATCTAAATCTGCGTGCATACTTCCCCTCAGTTTCTGCCAACAGATGGCTTGCCGTCCGCCTTGAATTTCTTGGTTCTGTGATCATTCTTTGCGCTTCTGGGCTCTCCATTGCCACAATCGGTTCTGGTCATGTTACAGCAGGCACTATTGGGCTTGCAATGTCTTATGCATTGCAAATTACACAGTCTCTGAACTGGATAGTTCGTATGACTGTTGAAGTAGAGACTAATATTGTTTCAGTTGAACGAATCATGGAGTACTGCGACCTTCCCTCAGAGGCTCCAGCTATCATAGAGAACAGTCGTCCTCCTGCCCACTGGCCTCATGATGGCCGAGTAGAGTTTAAGAATTATTCTACTAGATACAGGCCCGAATTGGACTTGGTGCTCAAGAACATTGATCTCAGTATCAAATCACAAGAAAAAATTGGTATTGTTGGCCGTACCGGGGCAGGCAAAAGTTCATTGACTCTTGCCCTTTTCCGCATTATCGAAGCTGCTGAAGGAAATATTGATATTGATAACGTTGACACTTCGAGCATTGGTCTCGCTGATTTGCGCCATCGGTTGTCAATCATTCCACAAGACTCCCAAGCTTTTGAAGGAACTCTGAGAGAGAACTTAGATCCCAAGTCTGAAAAAGATGACGCTGAGTTATGGCGAGTGTTAGAGCTGTCTCATCTCAAATCTCATATCCTGAAAATGGAAGGCGGTCTTGATGCTGAAGTTTCAGAGGGGGGTAGCAACTTTTCAGTTGGTCAGCGTCAACTACTTTGTATAGCTCGTGCCTTGTTGACCCCTTCTCGAATTTTGGTGCTTGATGAGGCTACGGCAGCTGTGGACGTTGAAACAGACAAAATTATACAAGAAACAATTCGCAGTGAATTTAAAGAGCGCACTATTCTCACGATTGCACACCGGCTCAACACAATTCTGGATAGCGACCGAATTGTTGTCCTTGATCAAGGTAGGGTTGCGGAGTTTGACACGCCAAAGGCACTTTTGGCGGATTCCAATAGTATGTTTTACGCCCTGTGCAAGCGCGGTGGCTTTTTGGAACAGTCTTAAGGGCCTACGTTGGTTTCAAACCCACCCTTCTTTACTGTGCTTATAGATTCAAGTTCAATTGTAAAGAAGAATAAAATTCTTTTGTTAATATTAATATAGACATTTATTAGAGTACACTTTGAGATCGTTAATTGCGAGCAAAAGTCCAATTGTACTGTAGAGAAAAATCAATCACCCACGGTATATAATCTTGCTTGAATGTTAATTATCATGTCTGCTCTTCAAGTTGTACTATGAACACTGAATCTTTGCAGTCAACCACGCAATACATATGTAGCAAAAAAAATTACCTTTCGTGCAGCAAGTAAAAGGATAGCTGAGCTCAGAGCCCAGAAAGTACCATCAAGTCATGGATGAATAGGAATGAAGTTACCAATTATACAACTTGGGCTATGTTCCGTTAGCATCATTTTTGAAAGCATGAGTAGCACACTCACATGTTGTATCTATCCCGCTGGATTGTAAAAGAGAAGCAACAGGCTCTTCGCTTCCTTCGATCTCTCGTTCTTAAATTACAGCTTGTAAGGACAGCTTTTTGCCCAGAGTCAAAAGCAATATTACCATATTTTTCCCAGTAGTTGACTGCAGAATCTTCGGACATTAGTTCATAAATAACCAGTTTGCCGTCGCGCAGATCGTCAACGCTCACTTCGACAAGTCCTGCAAACTCTTTATTTCCTCTATATATCTCACCCGTACGTCTCCAAAGACATGCCGGAATTGCCATGCTTGTGAAAACGCGATCATAATCAAGCAACATGCGTTCGAATGTCTCCTCTACGAGTACTAGATCTATGTCCATTAAGGACTGCGCGATCGCGCGAAAAGCAGGCCTAAATACTGAGAGTGGTTTGAGAATTCGCTGTTTAGACGCTTGATTCATGTAGTTGTCAATGTATTTTTGCAGTCGTGCGTAGCCCCGAGCATAGTTAAAGGGCTGTAGGAGTCCCGCCTCCACTTTGGCTCGTATAACTTGCTTCAGCCGTTCCTCAGGTGAAACGTCCACTGAAGGGTCTGCTGCCGTTAAAAAAAATTTGTCTCTTGCTGAATCTGAAACCTTTGGTTCTTTGCGGTCATAGTTTGTATTCGTTTCACCGCTAGAATATCTCCGTAGTGGCTGATCTATGCCTACCCCATTGCTTTCTTCAATCATACTAAGAAAATCTCCAAGAGAGGCGAACTCACTGTTTGCCTGTTCCGAGTAGAACAGATTTTGGCCAAATTCCGAGGTTTGAGCTAGGACGCTCTGATTGCCCAAAGAAGTCCAATCAGTGAATGCAGGGTTCAGTTCGCTTGACACATAGGGCAAATCGTGTTTGTCGGTATTCGTATTTTCTTGCATGGGTGGAGGCCCTTGGGGGTATTGGTCAAGATCGAGGCTCAACGTTTGTTTGGGGTCCGTAATTTCCTGAAACACAGAAGTACTAGATAGACCTGCGTTAGGTAAAGAAGTCAACACCATAGCTGTAGAGAGATGTGCCGAGACGGGGCTGGGCTCTACTTCAGCCAGAGGTGCAGAAGGAGAAGTGATATGCTCTGGCCGTGCAACTGGTATCGGATCGCTATTCACTTTCTTCGGCTCGTCACGGCACAAATGACCTATGTTTCTTCGGATGCACCGACTGCACGGTCTACCTTCGTCACAGGTCATGTGAGACCTTCGGCAATAAATGCAAGCGAGGTCTACTTTTCGTCGTTTCGGCTTTTTCAAGATGGCAGACTTGGGGTAGCCAAGTGGGGGGTCTTCTTGATTTTTCTTTTGATCTTCTTGTGATCCAGTAGCTGAGGCACGTTTTCCATGTTTTCCAAGTATTTGAATGTTTTGTTGTTGAGCGTCATCAGGGTGAACAGGAGGATTCTCAAGGCTAACCCCGCTGCTGCTACTAAGAGAAGCTTGCGAAGGACTTCCTACATTTTTCGAAGAGTTTGTAGTAGTGGTCATGACTTCATGTACAGGCGTTGGCGCTGATGAGACTGGCCCCTTTTTCATCAGGCTTCGCTTTGGCTGAGGAATAGATAGCGGCTCGTGTGCAGTCAGGAGCAAGTCTGTTCTCTCATCGGAAAATGACTGCAAATGGGATTGCAATTTCACTTTCTCCATGCTCTACGGACGCGTTTCTACAAGAATGAAAAGGTGAAAGAAGAAAAAGAAGAAATGGATTTAGTGAATATCATGTATTACCCACTACTGCTTGCACATGTACATTGCGGGGTGTGGTTATAATCGCCATACCTGAATCAGCATCAGATTAGCGGAATGGTCTACTTTAGCAGTCTTCAGCACTAAATCAGCACTAAATCAGTACTAAATCAGCAGTACTGGCAAATTAATTGGGAAAAAGAGTTTTACTTTTCGCGTTTGTGATTGATCGGAAAATCCCGGAATGTTAATTTTGCACAAGCTATCTGAATGCAATCGCATTGTAACCTGCCCTAGGTTCGTGAATCAGAATTCATCAAAAGGGCCGATTACAGCACAGGAGGACGCCCCGTTCTTGTTGAACGCATGCTATCATTTGAGCTCTTGATAAGATTGGTAGCATGGTCAGGCATGTGTTGACTATCTTCTTCGCCATCTTCATCCCATTCGACTACAATCGTCGGAGGAATCACCATCAGAGACGGAGGCTCACTAGAGCTTTCTGCCGTGCGAAGTAGAGAGTCTCTAGAGCTCGGTGAAGCAGGTGAAGACTCATGAAGAGTGACACGGTGCACGACTTTTCCAGTATCTGGCGATATTGCTGTCGCACTAGCAAAAGAGGCGACGCCTAATGAGCTCAAAGAAGTGCTCCGATCATCAGGGCTTTCATCACTTGAGTCAGGAGATTCGGCAGAGTCAGTAGAGTTAGTAGCGCTGAGGCTTGATAATGCATTACTCAGATCAGAGTGGAAAGTCTCTGTGTTTGGTGATGCCTCTGGCTGTGAGATCCAGCCTGCGGGTGGCGAGGGTGGAGGAGAAATGAAGAACAGACGCCCCTTATCAGGTAGTTTTAAGTGCTTGTCTTGTAAATCTGCTTCGTATATTGGAGTTTGCTTGTCAAAATGTGCTTTGATGGTTTTGTATTCGTTTGTCTCCATGATGACGCGCGCTTTCATAGCATCTTGAGCCGTCTGAAACACTACGATCACACGGCCAAAGGACTTGAGGTTTCCCCAATGTACTATCGAAATGTTGTTGGCCTCAGTAAGAAGATTCCTCAACTTAGTTGTCAAACACAAAGCATCTGGGCTTGTTGACGGCACAATCTCAGCTGATTCGATAGAGGGTAGGACTCGGTCGGGAAAATCTGAGCGGTCTAGGCCAGTGATAATCAGAGTGTTTGAGGGCTGTGGATTAGCGGTTGATGACGCGAGATTGGAAGGCATTGTGAGATATATATGATACAAAATAAGTGATGGCGAAAAGAGACAAGAATTAGACTAAAATAATGTTCCCTGAATACAGCATAAAAAATAAACTTTAGCCTCTAAGCCTTAGAACGCTTTCTTTCGATAGTTAAATGTTAACTAATACTTTTGGAGGCGATTAAAGCTCGTTACATTTAGTAAATACGGAGTAAAACTCTTTAAAGCGGTTGCGTGGTATAATGAGTTCTAGAGATAGATCAAGGCCGCGTTACAAAAATGAGAGAAGTTAATATAAATTATATAGATTTTAGGCATTTGAAAACTACAACTTCGCAGTAGGCATCAGTTTCTTTTTCTTAAAAGCCCGTTCTTCGTTCCTGTCCTTTGAGTACCGTCTCTACTAGCGGCCCCCTTTCTAGCGTTTTCCAGTAGCTCCTCTCGGTTTAAGTTGCTCAAGGCATCTTTCATGAATATGTCTTCACTGAGCCTTTTCTCTATCATTTCCTCGGCCAGTTGTTTCTTTACCAGAGCAACCAATTGTGGATTATTTTGCAGCGGAATCATTTGATGCGCAAATGCCTGCGTACTCTCGTAGGAAACATTTGAGCTGAGCATGTCAATAAGCTCAAGCTGTTTCTGGAGCTGCTGTTGGCCTTTTTTCGAACTCAAAGGAGAGCTGTTGGGTCCAGCAGATATCAAAGGTCCAAGCCTGTTAATTGCAACAAAGCTTGTGAGCATCAGATTGCGCATGACCTGTATAAGCTGATGAGGAGTGATGTTGAACCATTTCAAGACAGGAAAAGATGAGAGTAAAGACGGCATCGATCTAGTCATGAGCATTAGCTCGACTATAAAGCCAGTGATTAAGATGTAAAACCTCCAAGGGTGGCCTGTCTTTGCCAAGCCAAAAAGAGCCATGAAGGAGAAAACCAAGAACGAGCCTCCATAATAACCGAAAAGAGAGTCTTTGATTCCCAGGACGACGAAATCAGCCATCGTTGAAGCAACTCCATCTGCCTTTGAGGTTTTCGAATTTTCAAATTTCTTTGACCAAACCATAGACTTGTCACCAAAACGATCATAAGCAAATCTCATGACTGGGTTCGAAAGCATGTCGTAGCTAGCTTTGATTTCAAGCCATTTTTCCTCTACTGCTGGACCAGAACCGGTGGCCTTATCTGGGTGGAATTTTAATGACAACCGTCTAAATGCACTGCGTAGGCCACTAGCAGTCACGTCAGGTTCTAGTCCCAAAGCTCCGTACAAACCGTTCTGAGTCGACTGTGGACTTAGAGAGTTGGTCACATTCCACACTGACTCTACCACGGAGTACACAAGATAAAGTGCAATAACCAAGGCATTGATCCTTCGCTTGTGTGTCTCGTATTTAGGAGAGCCTGAAAGAGGAACAGCTTCGCCTAGAGGAATCGTAATTTTGTAATAAACCAGCTGTATATAATACGTTGCTAGCTGGGGAACAACGAACCATCCTACCATGGACAGTGCTGAGCTGGATGCTAGTATACCTGTGTCAAACATTGCAGAGACGTAATTAACAAGAAGAAGTTAATACGAAAGAAAAGAAGAGCAAAATATTAAGGACAGTAGACTACCAGTCAATTGAAAAAGAATGTTCAGTCAGGACAAGGTAAAATCGAGATCCCCAACATGGTTCTCTTAATTTCCGCTGCCGTTTTGGGCGTGACCCTTGACCACCACACCAAAATCGAAGGGTAAGAAAAAGACACATACCAGTCACTTTGGAACAATTGCAAGTAGACCAGTTTAAGATATTCGGCAGGTAGCTATAGATAATGCTTGCAACGGAGGACGCCCAGCCTGAGATTTTGAGGGACAGCTTTGATTCCGGGTCTCAAGAAATGTCTACATCCAATGACACTCAGGTTGATCTTTCTGAAGGGGTTGCTGCACTCAGTGTGACAACCGACAATCACATTGTGGACAACGTAAAGCAGACCCTGGATGAATCTGGCGACGACGCAAGCGACGACATCGAACCTTCTATAGAATCAGTGGATGAATCTGGTTCGTCCGAACCCGTGGACGAAGCCGATGAGGATTTCGGTGACTTCGACGACTTTGAAGAATTCGATGAGTTTCAAGAGACGAGCTTTGAGGCTGAAGTTGATGCTGAAGTCCATCTTACAAAAAAACTACCACCAACAGTACAAGCTAAACCCATCCCCTGTATATCCGAAACAGACTTCTCAAATTCAGTAACTTTACAGGCCAGTATTTCGTCAATCCTTTCCACGATTCATCCTTCGGCCACGTCAAGTTATCCATATGCGCAAAGCACCAACAATACACAATCCAACTTTCATGGAGAAGCAAATAACACTGAAGAGAGCGATGGTTCTGAGGAAGAACGAGATCTTGGGTTTGGCGAAAATCCTGCTATCCCCAGCATCATCACCCATACTCCGCACTTCCAAAGCCGTACTTCGATAAACACTACAAATACTGGAGAAGAATCTCCGCAACCAACTACGCCCCTCTCATATTTCAATGAGCGCTCTCAGTCGTTATGGCGCCAGTTAGCAGTAGTACCACCACAGGCAACTGCCACAGACTGGAAGCGGTCCGCTATCTGTCGACTTTTTATGGTTTCACTAGGGGTACCAATGGATTTAGATTCAATCCTTCCGCGAAAAAACACAAAGAGACTGGTTCTTCCGCCTATATCTGGCCGGCGACGTTCTAGATCTCGCTCGCGGAGCCGCAATGGTAATCCGGTTTCTACATCTAGCCAAATCGATGCCTCAAATCCCATTTCTGCGGAAGGTTCCTCCAAGACTTCCTCAGAATTGGAGCAAGATACAGATCAAAATCTCCTGACATGGAATTATCTGGCTCACGTAAGTGATTTAGCATTACAGGGCATGAGCACTCAAGAAGTGAGCCAGCATTCACTTGCACTAAGGCAGGCTACTGAGCAGGCACACTCTACCTTAGCACTTTGGGAGACTAAAAAGGCGGCCGCACTGAAGGATAAAGAAGATTTCGAGGGGCTTATATCAAGCTTGCTTGAATATGCCCAACGCGTAGGCAAGCCAAGCTCTACGAGTTCGAAGAAAGAAAAAAAATAAACTACAACTTTCAGTGTACACTGAGAAGTTTTTCAGTATAATAATCATTGTTGCGTTAGTTTACCTTTACATTAGATTCGTCATAGGTTGATATTCTTCTAAGCATTGGAGACGTCAGTCTCACGTATTACCATGAGTGTCAGCCTCTTTCTCTAATGAGCTTGGGAGCCTTCAGCAGCGGGAGTAGCAGCTGATGCATCTGCTGTACTAGGAGCGGCACCGTTGGATTCAGCGGCAAGCTCTGACATATCGGAAGTCCAAAGAGTCAAGTTGTCTCTCAACAGTTGCATAATAAGAGTAGAATCTTTGTAGCTCTCTTCGGAAAGGTTATCAAGCTCTGCAATAGCCTCGTCGAAGGCTTGTTTCGCAAGAAGGCAAGCCTTTTCAGGAGAATTGAGAATTTCATAGTAGAACACAGAAAAGTTCAGGGCTAAACCAAGACGAATTGGATGAGTGGAGGCAAGTTCGCTCTCAGCAATCTTTGAAGCGCTCTCATAAGACTTGAGGGAATCATCAGCAATCTTAGAACGTTCGTCACCTTCGGCAAACTCGGCAAGATAACGCAGATAGTCGCCTTTCATCTTATAGTAAAAAACCTTTGATTCGTCGGATTTAGAGATAGGAATGAGGTCTTTGCTAAGAATATCTAGAATATCCTGGCAGATGCCGGCTAGTTCTGATTCAAGCTTTTTTCGGTAGTCCTTAATTAGATTGACTTGATTCTCCAATGTACCATCTTCTTTTTGCTCAATTGAAGAGACAATTCTCCAAGAGGCACGACGAGCTCCGATCACGTTCTTGTAAGCAACAGAAAGAAGGTTTCGCTCCTCGACACTGAGCTCTTCACCAGAAGTAGCAACAGTCTTCATACTTTCGACCATCTCTTCATATCGCTCAGCTTGCTCAGCCAGCTTGGCACGATATACAGTATCATCACGGGAAGACATCTAAGAGTCTTGTTAGCTTGGAGGGGCACACAAAAGAGCGTAAAAACTAATGTAAAACTTGATGGAATCGTTTCTTTGAAGTGATAACTTGATATATTCTGAAATATTCCACATGCAGTTTGCAGGAAATTACGCGTCTGAAGGAAGCAATCATGGCAATTGAGTTAGAGCAAGGTCAGCACGAGCATACCTTTAATAAATAACAAGCTGTTAGTAGAAACTTGACGAGTAATAACAATCGACCTCTGATATGAACACGAAGAACCCGGAATTGAGGAAATGAAAATAAACTGAACTCAAGACAATTTTTATTTATTTTTATTTATTTTTATTTATTTTTATTTTGTTGTCGACACTTGGGGTTAGTGCACCAGGTGCATGCGGCATTACATTTTATGGCATAAGTGAAGTACTGTTTTTGACATTGTCCTAACCCGGAAAGTCGACCAAAAGTTCGTTGTTAGCACCTGGACTTGTAGCAAGGTCTTGAGAGCTGAAGATATGAAGTAAAGACCATGCACGCACAATAGTAAGGCATTGTATCCTGGTAGTAGCCAGAATTTTGCTAAGTACTAGCAGAGATGTAGTTAGTAACTATCTCACCATGGGTAGACCCTTTCAAGGTCTTCTTTTCAATTATTGTAACAATTGGCGACATCACCCAACATTGCAAAGTATAAGCCTGCCCTGAACAGCAACTTAAAAAGCAATCGTCATAATAGACCCCTCATTAAAAGCAGACGGAGTTGCTCTTGGGCCCTACTAGTCTAGTGACTCTAGGCTAACTATCAGAATAAATGCTCACCAGACCAATCCCTAGCCCAATTTTCAAGCCTCCAGATGCAGTATAGAGTGCCACTTTACTTGGTAGCTATAGATATCATGGGCAACAAAATGTAGCCAGAGACAAGAGGCAGGTCTGACACACAACTCATTTCACTTATTGTTGCCTAAGGCCATATACTATATATATATCCAATAATTCCTAGAGTTTCATGACTTTTGGTTGACGCTCTCCGTCAAATTTGTGAATTCTATCTTTACTATGTTGTCTATTCCCAGGCTCAACCGTACTGCAATTTCCTATGCAAAAACCTTTTATATAGCTCGCCTTTACACTGAAGGCGCTACTGGTGCTCCGCGCCCTGCTGGAAGTTCCGACTCGTTCAATGTATGCCTATAATAAGTGTACAAAATTCAATGTAGCTGCTGTGGAGATCTATTCTGACAATATCTGCGCATAGCAAAGAGAGAAAGCTCAGGAAGATATGTACGTTCGTCAACAAGAAAAAGAAAAGATCGCTGCTCTCAAAGACGCTGTCAAAAAACAAAGAGAGCAGCTCAAGGCTGTGGAAAAGGAGCTGTGAGTATCTAGGTTCAAGTCCAGCGTGCGACTAACCTCCTAGTGACTATTTGGATGAAAAGTGAGCAAGGCATTGTTGCTTTCTCATAAATATTTTGAACAGCTAGGTCAACTTTTTGTTTCAAGGCAAAGCAAGTTATAGTTATAACGCAATAGTATCAAAATGCTATATAGTCCAGGTAGTAGACTCTGCGACTTTAAAACCACATTTACCGTTATGAATGCATGTATTCCAGCAAGTGCCCTGGATTGGTGATTGATAATTGTCTACAACTGTAATTGAAGCTCTCGCTAAGCTACTTGAGCCTATAGCAGCTTGAATAAAATGGTGGGCAATAATCATGTTCTCATATTCTGTTTCCTTTGCTAGAATGATGAGACCTCCCAATAGATGGATCGCAATTATTTGAAAGTCCGTAACAGATTAGAATAGACACCCTATAGATCATGTAAAACAAGGAATGGAAAGTCGAATTTCAGAGATTTTGGGAAAAATAAGCCACCATCTGGTGTCTTTTGAGTTCAATCCTTGAATTGTTCACAAACTACATGGTCTTGATTTTGTTTGAATTGGAGCTTTATCAAGTTAGCTGAAACAAGAACACAAGGAAGAATGTGATAAGATTTGATTCCCTCTGTAATACATTAGATCTCGCCTAGGTAAGCCCTTTATAGACACTCAGTATCGAGCATATCATATTGGATAAAAAGGTTTTTTGAAAAAGTTTCTCGGGTTTGAAGACTTCTCAACCAGAAACTCTGGGCATGCTCACGCATAACTACTAACTCCAATAGCAAGGCATCAGTAAATTCGCTCTGACATGAGCTAGGGCTACTGTGCATGATAGTGGTATCATTTTTTTCGCCTTTTCGAAGTCTTCCAACTAAGAACTTTACGTTTAGTTCTTTCTCGCATTTTCGTTGTCGAAGCAATTCAAGAGGTATTTTCTGCATGCCTCCTCTGCAAAAGATTTGAACAACTTCTAGTGTGCTAAGTGCCAGTCCACAAATCTGCAAAAGATTCCCGCAAAAGACTTCGAACGATACGGACAAAGTGTAGATGACCAGTTCCCTGAGCCCGTAGGGAAGTCTTGAGAGAATATAGTGCATATCATCAGCATGCAGTGTTGAAAGCACAAACTTTGTCAACTGCAAGTTATCCTCAAGAATGTTTCCAATAAGGGCTCGCAAATGTCCTAGCTTTGATTTTATACTTCCATATTGGAGGGAGAACAAGTCAAGATTCTGAAAAGGTAGACGTGATATTATATCCGATTTTTGAAAGCCTGCTACCAAAACATGTAACTCTCGAACATTTTCACCTCCTCTAACAAACGTTTCGCTACTACCCATTGTGAAGTTGAATAGTTGCAATGGGCAGAAAAGCCTAACAACAGATAGGGGAATCCAGCTCAAGTCAGGCATAGAGGGAAAATTCTCGCTCGGTATGAATACGAGTGTTCTAACATTTTGCAGGTAATTCAGAGATTCTAGCATGCAGCGGCTTGTTATCTTCAGCGAAATTTCATGTAAACTTGTCATTTGCAAGAATGTGTTTTCAATTTCCGTAGTGTCTTTTCGTTTTTCTAGTTTCACGCTTCCTAGGAACTTCAACAAGCCTGCGTTTTTAAGTTTGATCAAGTTTCCATTCAACCCTTCGACATGAAGCTTTACTGTATGCGGATATGTGTTCAAGCCATAAGCCACTTGGCTCCAGTCAAAGCTCATATCAGGAGCTGTTTCAGCTTGTTTGTTCCAATTTGGCAAAGACATAATTGACAGGTCTATAAGGTTGGGCATGTGATCTGAATGGATGAGCTTCCAAGAGGGTATTGTTTGCCCTCCTGGTGCGCTGAAGTTCATCAATTCCATCCTGCACTGTTTAACATAAATGAGGTATCGAGCGGGAAAGCTGTAAAGCTCTCTTGATTGCTTACTGATAGCTCCTTCAGAGCAGTTTCCTGCTAGGTAACTTTTAGTTTTTAGAAGTTGTACATCACGCCAGAGAAAAGGAGCCAGTTTTTCATATATGATACGAGACGCAAAAACCAAGCGTAAGACTGGGCTTGGACCGACATCCACATACACAGATCCGGTTGTGATATTGACTGCGAGTATATCTGTAATCATAAGCAGGATTTCTACTGGAAGATCTTGAAGCGTCATTGTGAGTTGATATGGATACTCCCTTAGTTAAGATATCAGAAGAAAATGTGCAGCAAAAATGGGGAATACTTTGATATTAAAAGCTGGAGGAACTACCAAATGTTCCGTCCCCGAAAGAGAATAACCCCACATTTTTATTTACGTTACGGTACGTGCCTTATGATGGGGAAGCGCAAAAAACTTGAGAGTGTACTGGTGATCACAGAGATAATCCGAGTGGCTTGAGCTGCACTCTATTTACTTTTGTTTGAGAAAAAGAAATGCACATATAACCCATCGATGAAGTGGTGGAGTTCGTGAGTATTTGAGTAGAATTTCAGGCCAAACTTCGAAATTCCTAGATGTTCACTACAGTTGCGTTTTCAATAGTAGTTTCAGCAATAATAACTTTCACTAGTGATCGTCTGAGCAGGGCTAGCTTTGCTCAGGTGCCAGCTTCATATAAGGACCACTGCATTCAAAAATTGATGGTTTGCCAGCGTTATCATAGAGTAAAACTGGTGTAGATTCTTCTTAAGCGCGATTTGTCTCTAAAATCACATAAACTGAAAAACTTGATATTTGGGAAGTCAATAACCTCACTGGCTCAAAGAATTTCCCAGGTTTTAAGGGCTCTATTTGTAATCGATGGTCACCTCTACAGCTTATCAAGTTTTCTGCATTATAAAATAGTGCACGAAATTTCTTCCCATAGTCGCATTAGTTTTACTGGCTGGGTTAAGTCATGTTTTCCCAAAAGGTCATGCTTGTGCAAAATTAAAAGTTTTTGAAGCTTTGAAATGATAATCTAGTATTTCCCAAACTAAGCGGAGTAAAATATCAAGTGTCACTAGCATATGACCACCTCAAAAGAGCGAAATCCCACTCCAAAAACGATACCCATGTGCGCTCTTTGCGGCAGCATTGCATCAGTATGACTCGCTCTCCTGTCTGATTCTTGCCTGAAGATTGAATAGTCAAAATAAGCAAAAGATTTTGTTACTTTGAATCAATCGGGGTGAAATATAAAATAAATAGGAACCATAATTTGATTAAGTGTTGCGATAGTGATTTGGTCTCTAATCTACAAGATTTCCAAGGCTCATCACGCTGGGTGGGCTTTCATTAATAGAGGGGTCTTGAGCTGCAAGCCGATGTGGTTCAGGGGATGTCTTTTCGGATACACCTTCAGAGGCTCTGATAGTCGAAGAAGGTTCCACATCTGGTAGACCTTTACTAGTTTGGCTTGTCGAGTCTGCTTGCGGATCATCAGAAATATCAGTAAGGGAATGTGGAATTGGTTCAGCAGGGTTGTCGTTAATTTTTAGCTTCTTTTCAGCTGAACCAGCTTCATTGGAGTCCTTTCTCTTACGTGGTCTTCGTGGCGCTGCTTTCTTCTTGTCTGATTCTTCGGCACCCTCTGTTTCCATGATACTCATCATGTTCTCTCCATCTTTAAGCTTGCGTTTTTTGCTGGATGCTTTGGAAACTTTTACCTTAGCAGCTGGCCTACCTCCTGTCACAGCAGCGTTCATTTCTTCGGCCTGTGCAAGCTCTCTTTCGCGTTGTTGCTCCAGCTCTTTCTCAATAATAGTTGCCTTTTCTTTCTCTTCCTGAAGCACGACTTCTATTTGCTTAATCTCATTAGCCTCTCGTGAAGCTTGACGGGCTTTACGCTCGAGCTTATCACGTCTCGCAAAGTCATTTGGGCTTTGTGATTGTTCATTATTGCCAGTCCATCGCCCAAGCCAGCGATATGACCTTCGAAAAGCTGTAGCCATAGCAGTGCTTTCCTCTCCGTAATCTCCAGGCGCATCTATTTTGCCATTTGTAGATCCCATAGACGCTGAATTTATAGCACTCAGCCCCTGTTCTGAATGGCCGTTGCTTTGCGAACTTCCGTTCGCGGATATTTCGCCTTCAGCTGAATATTTCTTTCTTTTATTTTTCAGAGCGGCTGTCAAAATTGTTCCAATAGCGGGCTCTTGATGCCGTGAAAGTTCATCTTTGTCGGAGTCATACAACGAATCAACGTTTTTGATTTTGTTCCATTCGCGTACAAGGGGTCCGAGCCTATAACGCTGATTTCGATTGCGTTTATCTTTGTGACGCAATATCTTTTGTATTTCAAGCTGACATTTTGCCTCTCGAAGTGCTGCTTGAGTTTTAATAGCATTTGTGTCTTGCTTTGCACGAGAGCCATTAACTGACCGGTTAGGAGCTTTCAATATAAGTCTCAAACGGGCCGGACTAGGAGATCGAAACTTTCCTTCATCATCACCGGTATCGTCAAGGTCACTCTCTTCACTACTGACGGAAGATCGCCAAGATGATGTCGTGTATAGCTCAGGGCTTCCAGTCGCTTCTAAAGCTTTGGAGTAATTTGTGATTTCCTTCATTTTCAGTTTGACGCTATTGCCACTACCTCCTCCGCTACCACCTGCTGTTGGAGCACTATTGGGGAGCTGAGCCGCTGCGTCTATGTATATTTTTCGTTCTTTTGTCATAGTGGCTCCAAAAGCTAATTCTTCAGGAGTGTCAATATTTTCTTTCTGCACTTGCTCAGAAGTCATTGTTGTAAACTCTGGAATGCAGTGGCCACCGTTTTGACCAGGACCAAAAGGGTTGTTCTCAAGAGACTCAGCAGATAAGTCTGTTTCAAGGAATGCCCACATAAGCCAAAGAAATGCACGCCCTCGAGACTCGCTTGTTAAAGCTTTGTTCATAATGAGGTCATGAAACTCGTAAGGTGGCACAAAAAACTTTGTTTCAATTTTGTTCGCAAACGTAGATATCAAAAAGCAGAGGTTGATGGGATTAGTTCGAGGGAAAGTTGTCGATTCTTCCAGTTCTTCGAGAGTAGCTGGCTCAGGCTCATCCTCACAGGCGCCTTTCAATATGCTCTTCAGTCTGGGTGCATCTTGAAGCTGCTTGTAGTCAGATTGGTCGGAGTATGTTTGTAACGAGGGAATTGGATGATATGTTCTAAGTTGTGCGCGCATTTCAGGAAAGACTGATAATTAGAAGGATGAAAAGTGAGGTGCATAGTAGTACTTACAGTTCAAAGTAGTGTTCATTCGACCAATGTTCACAAGCAGGCACACCATTGCCATGTTTAGGCCAGCCTTCCTGTCACCTAGAAGTTTTTCGCAAAGCACCTTTGACGTTTTTGACGATCTCGCCATAGCGTCGATATAAATGTCGGCAAAAGTGTGACCCTTTGTGTTCTTGTAACCGTTTGTAAAAACCCCAAGTTCATTGTGAAAAACATAGGCCAAAAAATCGTATTGCATGTCAACTCGCCACAATGGCTCACCGTCCTTTTTCTTTAAGTGTTTGATTTTAGAGCCTGTGTGCAGAGTTTGGTATGCTCTATTGTGAGACCGTTTGGAATCTGCAGGCGGTCTTGTAAAACCCGTCTTACTATTGCTGCTAGTTCTCTTGGTCGGTGATGATGAATCCTTATCTCCAGATAATTGCGTGGTGGCTTGATCGCCCTCTACGTGTTGAGATTCATCCTCAGAATCTGAATTGAGCTGGTGCTCTTGACTGCTGCTACTGCCACTACTGCTGCCTGTGTCTCGTTCAGTGACTCGGGACGCGGATGATGTATTGGCAGCTCCAGACACGTCAGCGTTTTCCGAGCTCACGGGTTCTTCCCGAGCTTCCTCAGTGTTTTTAGGAGGCGGGGGTGGCGGTCGCGCGTTGATGGATTGGAATGGCATTGGGAAAGGGCCAGGTCTATAACGACGATGAAAAATAATTATGCCAAAACAAATGGGGTGGTTTTCGAGAGAGATTTATCGCATGGTAGGGACTGGATTGAAAAAAATTAAAAAAAACGAGGAGTACAAGAGGAATATCGTGATGTGCTAGAAGGTGGGAAAAAAAAAAACCAATAAAATAGATGCCACAGCCTATGAAAGGGAGAACCTTGTGATGTGAGTGTGTTGGGCGTGTCAGGGCAAATTTTTTGTTCTGTCCAGCGGCAGCAGCAGCGGCGCAAGTCTTTTTTCGTGTTTTTGTCCTTGCCCAGAAGAAGAGTCCGAAAGCAGCAACTACAAATTTGAAAACAATCAGAGACATGACAAGATCGATTATCTACTATAGCCAGTACAGGTAATCTGCAAGTTGACAAAGTTAACGGTGCTGGTGGCATTTTTAAAAAGTATTGATAGGAGCAGGACATTCTATAGGGAAGATCAAGATGCTAAACTGCGAGATATCACAAGCCATTCGAGGAAAAGGTATGGACAGCTGCCATCGACAGCTGCCACCGTTGAAATCAAATAAACGTTTTGTAGTTACGTTTATTTAAGCTATCCATGAAGCTGCATGGAGCCTCCAGACTTCTCCGCCATATCACATCGAGCATTGCTCAAAAGTATTGTCCTCTTGTGGCTTTTGAAAACATCAATAGTCTTAAAGGACAATGAAAGGTACAGTGAAGGTTATCTTGTTGCTTGATAATGCTTCAATAACCGACATCGTTGAGAAGTGTTGGAGAGCTTGTTTTGCATCTGTTGCGTTTCAGCAAAATGCTCAAGCTCTAGGTCAAGCTTGTCTAGAACCATTTTGCCACTCTCAACTGAATCGTATTTCTTCTTTATGAACCAAACTTTTTCCTTGTGCACGTTGTGCGTATAGGCTGGACTATTAGGCCTGTCGGCCATAGTAACTTTCCTGCAGATTTTTTTTGAGAACACACCTTTTGTCTATTCACACAGTATTAATTGATATCATGTACGAAATAAAACATATACAACATCAATATTCGTTATTTTTTATTTATTAAAAACCTCAGTATACAATTCACAAACATCTACAAACTTTAAGCACTTGTTTTTAGGCCATAACGCGCGGTGCCCCCATAGAAAACTAAATCAACTGGAGACACTAGCAGCAGCGATAGCAGCCTCTTCAGCAAATCTCGTCAAATCAGTCATAACCATGCCAGCAACAGCAGCTGACAAAAGGGTGGAAATACATCCGGTAACTAATGCAGACATGACCAGCTCAGCGATATCTCCTGTTCTTGTTGGGGCGAGCTGCGAGAGCACACCAATGTTAGTACCAACACTTCCCAGATTGGCAAATCCACAGAGAGCGTAAGTGGCCAGCATACGACCTCTAATTGAGAGATGGTCATAGGCAGAGCTCGACAAAGAAGCATAAGCAACGAACTCGTTCTGAATAACTTTGACTCCAATGAGCTTTGCGACATCATACAGCTCATCGCGAGGAACACCGATCAAGAAAGCCACAGGGTAGAAAATGTATCCAAAAATCTGTTCAAGAGTTAAGTTTGCAATGTTCCAGAAGCGTGCGAAGTATGCAAGAAGGGCATTGAAAAGAGCAACAAGTGCAATGATACATAGTAAATTTGTCATAATAGTACCCGCAATAACAAGGCCAAGCCAGGCACCGTTTGCAAAAGCATGTAGAACATTGTGAGCTTCTACGGTCTCGTCGTCTGGAATAACAACACCACCGTCAGTGAGTGTTTCTTCTTCTTCAGGATATCTCAGTTTAGAGGTGGCCAAGGATGCAGGAATAGACATGACACAAGAGGAGATAAGTGCTTGAGGAGAGACTCCCATAGCAATATAAGAAACAAGTACTGATCCCGCAATGGTTGCAAACCCAGAAGTCATGATTTGATGATACTCGGCCTTAGTCAAATGGGGAGCAAAAGGCTTGATAAGAATAGCGGACTCACCTTGTCCAATAAAAGGTGAGGCGGCAGCAACAACAGCTTCAGCACCAGATACCTGCATAGTCCAGAAGAAGAAAGCAGCAAATTTTACTACGAACCATTGAATAACGCCAATGTAGTAGAAGATATGCACAACAGCAATAAAGAAAATAATGGCTGGCAGCGTCGTAAAGAAGAACATGCCAAGCTGAGATGTGGCAGTATTGGTAAGAAACGCTGTACCATTCTTAGCAAATCCCAAAAGATCGCGAGCGAGTTCCGAGATGAAGTTGAAAATGTCGTAACCTGCTCCAGTTCTGAGAACAAATAGCGCAACGATAAACTGAATCAACATGCCGGAAATTACAGTGTGCCACTTAATCTTGGATCTGTTATGAGAAGTTGCCCAGAGTCCAAAAATTGCAACTACACAACCGAAAAACGAAACTGCACGATCCGATCGGCTACTACCTCCTTTCACCTCTGGGGAAGCAAATGTTCCAACCAAAATGACAGCGACTGCTCCAATAGCAGCTAACAATGTCCGCCATTTTTGAGGAATAAAGCTTATACACTTGACTATGGTACGTTGCCATAACCAGTTTCCCCAGATAACGAGGTAGCGAGCGGGTACGTAGAAGGTAATAAGACGGGCCATAATACACCCCCAGATGATGGTTGGCTTAAGCCACTTGTGTCGATGCTTCTTCTGTGCTACAATAGAAATCCACCATGCCGTGAAAAACAGTCCCCAGAAAATGTGAATGGCCCACATATGCTTTCGGCACAATACCTTCCAAGCCGAAAGGTTCTTGTACTTTTTGATGCCGCGTTGTTCTGGGTAGGAAGTCGCAACATTTTCCTCCGAGCTTAGACCAGACTGCACAGGAGATGTTTTTTCGTCACTAATGTGCTTCAAGTCGACATCTGGGTTGACGGGAGGGGGGGATGACTCTCTGGCGTGAATATGAGCATCAGCGTGAACCGTAGGAGGAACATGGGTAGCCTCCGAGTGGTTGTGATGGCCCTGGAGATGTTGATGACGAGGGTCCAGAGCTTCGTCGTAATGTTTAGGATGGTCAACCATGATTCGCGAAGGTGTGAAGGCAGCCACTAGTGTCAAATGTCAAGTTTAAATTAACCAGATGATTTAAAATGAGATATTTCAACTATTTGTAGAAACAGGGTTGCATTTATAGAAAAGGCAAATCAGGAAAAGGCATTGCACTCCACAGTATATTTAGGTTCTATCCAACTGTGCAAGTACAGATCCAGAGGTATTCAAGTGCTGAAAATAACGGCGATATCGATAAGGAATAAGGCCGTGGCGAGATAATCACCTGTACTCGAAAAGAATAACTTGTAGAATCGAGTATATTGGAGTTTGTGATCCATATCGCATTTGATAAATTTGGTCCTGACTTTGAAGCCCCTATCCGTTTCTACATGCTAAGAAAAACGTGAAATAAAAAGAGATTTCGAATTGTCTAGTTTGTAAAATTATAGCTATAACGATGGAAGAAAGACAAAAGACCTGGCTATAGCCATGCTCAATATAGATAGCATTGGCAGTTCGAATTACTTGCTCATTTGGGTGAAAAGAAAGAAAAAGGATGGGAATTCTAGAGTACAAGAAAAGAAATAATAAATAAATCCACGGCTCTTCTGCATATGGTGAAGAATCACCAATATGGCAAAACGTCAGAGTCAAAAAAAAAAGTTTATACATAAAAGGTTGTAACTTTGATAATTAACCTTAAGCTTCTCGCGCTTGTCTGACTTCATGACTTTATTATAGACTCGGCCTCTTCGTGAGGAGGGTCTGAAAGTCGGTGCCAAGCAAAGAATACACAGCTGCGTGCGTTATCTAGCATTCAAGACTCTCCACAATCACAGCTTTGGGCCTGGCTCTGCTTCCACATGCCTGCACCTGTCGCAAGGTTGTCCTTGCTATCAATCACAGTGTTCCATTGGCATGCCTTCGGATCAGAAATAACCACTCAACTGTCCTTTTCGCCGTCGGTTCAATCTGAGCCTGGCTTATCCGTCAAGAGAGGCCGCCGGTTAACCAACTTCGCACAAGCTGGAATAAAAAAATTAAAAAATAGAAAAGTACTAGTGCTCGTGCTAGTACCGCTATACTACAGTAGCAATAGTAGAGCCCGTGGGCTCTTTCTTATGCACCGTGCCACAAGAGTTTCAAGAGATTCAGGAGCCACAGGAGCCACAGGAGCCACAGACTCGCTCACATAGGATCAGACGACTCTATATATACCTTAAAATTTTCACGGCCTCCAGAAGACTAAAAACCGCTTGCATTCAGATGGGGTACAACAGGTGTATACGCTTGGCTTGGAAGATGGAAACACATTCTGCGCTATTGGCTTGAATACCGCTGATCAATGGTGAGCTCAACCTTTTCTACAAGACCTCATGCGAACGTTGACCAGAACTGGACTGTAGTATAGGGTGAATTTGTAGTCTTTTAAGGAACAAAAGAAGCTTCGAAGCTTAAAATCAACACGTAAGCAGGCCTTCTTTAAAACTTCTGTAAAAGTTGTGCCGGCGGCAAAAATACGGAGGGATCCTACTCTAACGCCGTGAACTAAAACTCATAAAACTTCCCAAAGTTAATAATTTACTCAGTATATTATATTTTGAGCGAGACACTATCTAGCAACCTATAAAATGTTAATCTTACTTGCAAACTCACTAGCCAGGTCATCTGTCGCTTTCTCCTCTACTCTGGCCAGCCGCTCCTGCTTGTCGCTAGCATTCGAATCGTCTCCCGTAGTAGTTTCATCACGTTCTGTCTGGCGCGCAGCGATGTTGCTTCTGTCCTCTGCAGACAAACCATCTTTCAGAACATCCGTCAAGGTATCTTTTGAACCGCCCTTTGAGCCATCTTCTGAGCCTGATGCAAGTGCCTTGGAATCGGTCTCACGCATGGCCATGTCATGCACTAAAGGTAGTACACCGTTTTCTGTGATGCTTTCTGCATCGCTTGATACCGCTTTTGGCTTTCTATCCGCAGAGCTGTATAATTTGTCCGGCTTGGAACCCTTGAGTTTTGAAACATTGTCACCATCCACCGACTTCGAAGTATTCTCTGAACTGTCTGTAGTTGAGCTGACGTTTTGAAGGTTGGCGTCGTCAGCTACCTTCTGTTGTGTTCCGTACACTTCATGTCGTAGCGCGTCCAGTTCTTTCCCCCATCCACAGAGCTCAGCAAATTTCTCAACCTCAGCATCACAGTTGCCCAATATGAGAACATCGTTTTCCCTTTCTCCAAAACTGCCCACTGGCTCGATGTTGAAAAGAAGTCTTTGGCAGGCAGCTTCTTCAGGAAGAGTAGCAAATGGATGCACCGTCAAACTCGTACCTGCAACGACAACAAGATCGGCTGCAGGTAAATCTTCTTCAGCAAGTTCAAAAAACCGTTCAGGTAACCCTTCCCCAAAGAAAACAATATCGGGTTTTACATATCCTCCTTTTTTGGTTGTGCAGTTCTTACTCTGGCACCGTGGAATACCCACCTTCTCTCCGTCAGCTAGCTTGGTGCCCCCTCCAGGATACATGGCCGTTTGTAGATCTTGGCTGCTTAATTCGGCGTTGCAGTCAATACAATGGTTTGCAGCAAAACTGCCGTGAGCTTCGACCACCCTATCGGGTGGTATTCCCGTGAGGCGTTCGAGCGTATCTATATTCTGCGTAAACACTCTTCGTAGATGGCCCTTTTCGTGAACCAGCTTCATGAACAGATGAAAAATAGTGGGCTTGAATTTGCTCGGAAAAAGCTCGTCAGCGAGTGTATAAAATGGCCTAGGGTTTTTACGAAAGTATGAAATGTCGAAAACTGCTTCAGGATAAGGTAGTTTGAGTCGTGCGAGATTGGAGTAGAGACCAGTTCCTGGTGTGCGGAAATCAGGGATCCCGGCAGAGGTCGAGATGCCAGCACCAACCTGTCACTATTAGCAAAGGTAAGTATCGCAGAGATTTGTGTATACCATGAAGACGACATCTCTGAATTCTCCATTTTTGAGTCCATTAGCTATCTTTTCGATCGAAGAAGGAGAAGAGGGCGAAGATTTGGGAGCCATAATGAGAGGGATAATTAAGGAACTGAGTTGTCGCGGAGATTTTGCAGGTGGCTACGGGGGAAAGTTCACAAATGTACAGCTGCAATGGAATGGGTAAATCATGTGGCCCGCAAAAACCTCCCATAAATTGATCAATATCGATCGATAAGCTTAGCGTTTGACTACTGGTAGGTTATACAAATGTAGACCACGCGTATACATGCAATGCGCATAACAAACGTCCGGCCCGCTAGAAGGAATGCTCTATGAGACAGAATGATACTGAACTACCCCGGCTTAGTGTTCTGGGGGATTCTATCAACCCTCGGCCGCCTGCGCTTTAATCTCTTAGGCCTATCTATGGATCTTGGCGCAAGTTGGCAACTGTCGTTATGATTTATTAGTAAGCCTCTTGCAGAATCCACATTAATTTTAAAGCAGAGCTATAGCTATCAAATGTTGTTTCTATCTAACAACATTTGCGCCGACGCCGTCAAGGTTTAATTGATGAGAGATTGTCGAAAATAAAATGCGATAGTGATCACTTTTGTTGACAGTTATAACTAAGGTTCGGCCCTGTCAATCTATGGTTTTCTAGATTGCGATAACAAAATGCGCTCCACAATGTCTACGCTACTTGTAGATTGAAACAGAATAAAAAACACGCGGGCGTAGATTGTAATGACAAGCTGGAAAGTTGTTATTTCATAGCTGGCTACGTTTGACTATATGCACATTGTCATCACGCCTTTGCATGTGAAGTAAGCTTAGACCTTTTGTAAAGAGATGTCTGCCATGCTCCATGCTCTAAATCTATGCGGTAGATGAGATGAGCACAAAAGAAGACTCCAAATTCAAACAAACGAGCATTAGGTATTAATAAATGCAGCACATAATTATAAAAAGACAATTGCCAGAAACACGGTACGCGCAAAGAATGAAGTAAAAATCAAAAGGCTCAAGATTGACATGACTGAAGTTTCGCAGCCTGCCCGTTTGTGAAAAATCAAAATTCACGATCTCAATGAGCTAACGCACTAAGGGAGAGCTCGCGACTTGTTTAATACCACCAAATTTTGAATTAGGTTGTTCATGCGTTGGCGACTGAACTGGTGGAGGTCTTGTCGCGGCAGCTTCCGGAATTTCCAAGTGCGGTACTTGCAAAGGAACAGCGTCTGGCTTATTTGACGAGGCTTGCTCAATTACGCTTTGGATCCTGGCCAGAATATCGGAGCTGGGAAGATCGTTGAGAGATGCTAGATCTAAGCCACTCAAGATCTCCAGCACTGCTGGCGGCACTTTAGCAAAAGTGTCATGTTCTTTGATAAGCACATCAACAGCTTCAATAGCAAGAAAGTATTCTTCACTGGAGTCAGGTGGTGCTCCCTCCTTCGGCTTGGTGTAAAGAATGTTTGGAGTTATAACGGTTGAGAGATTGTGTATATCCATCTTAGAACCAGATTCATCGTCAATATGAGCGAAAGAAGCTGTCCAGTATAGAAAATAAAAGAGAACCTCCATAACATCCCGATGTGACATTGGCAGGAGACAACACACAAGGTGCATGAGTTTTTGACGTTCCTCAGCGTCCGGAATTTCCTGCGACGTGAGCCACAACTTTTGCAGCTTGAATGTAAGTAAACAATCTGGTAACTCTCTCAGGTATCTTTTAAATAGAGCCGCCAATTGAATAGGGTTTTCGTCTGTGAACATACCAGTCTTGCCCGGGTTTTTGTCTAACATTTCAGCAAGTTCTTTAGACCTGCGAATATTTCCATTCTTTCGGAAAATTCCCTCTACTGACATATCCATTTGGCGCATAGCAGAAACACACTCGTCAACAAATGCTGGGATTTTGAGAGGTCCTGGCCCAACACCAAATGTTGAGTCAACACCGTACTTTTCAACCTGCTGCTCCAAAGATATTCCAAACACTCCAGTCTTCTTTTTGTTTTTCGCATCTGAGCTACTGCCGCTGCCGTTCAAGCTGAAAGCTTTACCAAATTTGACCCAAAGCGAAGGCTGCTTTCTCGTTTCAATTAAATCAAACAACTCTTCCAGGCTAATCCACTGGGATACTGTTGGCTGTATTAGTGCGATAGCAATGTGACGAACATAGAAAATTTCTGTCGCCGAAAGATCGCAAATGTATCGTTCTTTGATGGCTTTTTTCTGGACATTCATAACATGCACACCATCTCCTTGCGACTCTTCCATGCGCCTGTGGCGAAAAGCATTGGGCCTTAATTCTCTGGCTTGCTCTGCCGCTACGATTCGAGGAATGTCATCTAAAATAAGCGACTTTTCATTCTTTATCAAGTCAGTCGTTCGCCCAAGCTGATTGTGATTGAAGTTTGGGTCTTCCTCGATTTTGAATCTTCTACCACGTTTCTGACTACCTATGCGCTTCATAAAACCTGGTCTTTTGTTGGGTTTTGGTGAAGTCATTGCGGATGAAGGTGCATCGGGTTGAATAGTCTTCTGTTGTTGCATTGGTTTTGGCGATGTATTATGTTGTTCTTCAGCAAGTGCAGAAGGAGGTGTGAATAATATCTCGTTCGTATCGCGCGCAGAAGATATGCGTCGCTTGAGACTTGGAGACGCTGTGGCCTCTCTCGAAACTTCCCGAGTAGGTACTAGAGACGAAGAAGAATCGTTTTTGCCCAAAAGACCGTGCTCGCTAGAAGGCATGTCAAGGATTCGTGATCGCCGCGCGCGTTTAGACGACTCTGAGATCTGCTGGCTAAGTCTAGTTGATCGAAGTTTTCGTATATCTTTGAGTGTAGTCATATACCCTTGGTCAGTACTATTCTTGCGACCCTCAGGTCGAGGATCTTCTGAGGAGAGTTGGAGTGACGTTTGACCAGCCGTTATTTGAGTTGAGGAAGTACTAGTGCTAGTGCTAGTGCTAGGCCTAGAATCAGATATGGCTGGGAGTGGTTTGGATTTGGCGCTTTCCTGTCTGTCGCGGGCGTCATAGGTTTTTAGCACTAACTTTAGTCGCGCAAGAGCAATCTTCACTAGGTATATGAATTGATGCAATTTGGTGACAACCACAAAATCGTCGCGTATCTCATCTGTCACTTCAACGCAGGCTACACAAATAATTGCTTTCTCTTTGACTTGGTAGCGCGAATCCTTCACTCTAGATCCAAGCATTGCACGACACCTGCTACACTGCAGACAGTCCAGGTGCCAGAGCTTGTCGTCCAAGCTAGCGCAGTCATCTTCCGTGCTACTCTTGCATTGTAAGCATCGATCGTTGGCTTTACCGGAAACCCCCAGCGAGTCAAGAGGGTTAGCGGGGGTTTGTTCATGCGTTGCCACTTGGTCCAGAAACTTCTCAACAATGTGCCCCGAGGCAAAAGCTCTGTCATACTTCAAAGAGTTTGATAGACCATGGCGGATAAGCAGCTTGAGATAATGGGCCATACTTGTGACTGCATCAAGTAGCTCCTGAGACGGCCCCGGCCCAGTTGACCCGCGCTCCCTACTTTTTGAAAGAAGGGACATGAAACTGACGACCTTCTTGCACAAAGTTTTAGGCTCTTTGAGTAATTGAGTAAAACCAGCTTTTTCAACTATCGCAATGAGGCTTTTGAACTCCAAGCTTTCTGCTTCTTGTTCCTCTTTAGTGTTGTTGTCATTTTCAATTAACGCACTGAGTAACGGGTCAATATGAGCACTGATGATATCAATAGCTGACAGTAGCACCTCAATTTTAGCAACCAATCTTGCAGTAGCTAGAAGAGTTTCTTGGTACCTACGAGACGAAGCAAACTGAAGCATGTCTGATATGCAAGCAGCAGTAGCCTCTTCGTAAGCACAAAGAATTGACCAAATGTGATAGGATTTTTCCTCCGCTATTTGTTCAACCTTTAGAACCGCTTCTCTTGATTCAGCATCAGGCGAATTCATAAGCAGTTTGCGGTATTCCAACGGCCTGTTGTCGATTGCAGTCTGGCCACCTGTCTCTACATCATCTTCAATAACTTCGGGTGGATAGACTGACGGTCGATCGGGGGATATCATAACGTTCCAAAATTTGTTGATCATATAACACTCGGGATGCCACTGCTGTTCGCGGCCGCCTCGAAAGACCTCGACAAATTGTTTGAGAATAGCTGTTTTACATCCCTCACATTTGGCGGCATATAATGTGGAGTAGTGATAGCGGCAGTATATATTATCTCGATGCTCGTAATAGCTGTCGTCTGAACCGAACACTACTGAGCATAGTGAACAGGTAAAATGCTCAACATGATACTTTTTACCCAGCGCCGTAATGTACGAACCTCTAAGGGCCCCGTCACATGAACAGCAAAGTAAATCTTGTCGTCTAAAGTAGCACTGTTCACAAAGTGCCACCATGTTACCAGTTTCTCTTTCGACTGGAAAAAACTTCGCTGAACATTGGCTCGAACAATCGAAGCAAGTAAAGCACTCCATATGATACAAGTCATTGAGGGCCCGCACAAAGTGTCCTGATATTGGTAATTTACAGGCTTTACACTCTTTTTGGCGCTTTTTGTGATTTGTTGGGGATATAGAGCGAGGTTGGAGTACATCTGTAGAAGGCATGATTGAAATGTCGGTCTCTGTACCCGGCAAAACTGCCATACTCTTGTGTTTGTCGGCCAGGGTGGAAGAAGGCTTTTTTCCGCCATCCTCCTCAATATTCGTAGATTGTGAACTATTTGGTGTGGTGTCGGCTGAATGATAGGCAGTGGACGGAGAGAGAAATGAGCCTTCACTAGAAGATGAATCGGTGGCTGAGGGCTTTTGCGAGATGTTTTCTGCTGTAGCCTGGATTCGCGGAGGCTGAAGCATATCGCGAGAATTCCCGCTCGCAGAACGGCTTGTGCCGCTCTGTTGAGGGGGAGCGAGGAAAGACTGCCAATTTGGCTGAGAGGGATCTGGCATTCCTGAAATCTTTTCAATGGCTAGAGGGTTAGCTGCAATTCAAATTGATAGACTGAGTGAGAGCCACGACATACCGAACCATTCGCCTCATTTATTTAGAAGAATATTCCTGATCAAACAGAAACCGTTACAAAAGTATCGCAAGAGTTTTGAGATACCCAAGCGAGAAGGTCTATATCGGGTTCTAGGGTTGTGCAACTTGGACAGGACCTACTTAAAAGAGCAGAAAGGAGAAAATGAAAGAGCTAGCGAGTAAACTTTTTGAAATCTTGAGTAACTTGTATTTTCCCAAAATTCTAACATTTCCACAGCCAGAGGAGTTATTGAGAGTCGAACGGAAAGGAAGAAGAGAAGGCCATGTTTATTGCTCTGTGGAAATGCAAAATCGCTAGGAGCCAGTGTATTTACCCTGCCTTGGGAGAAATCAACACACACATTCATGTAACCGAACGGCAGACGTGTTAAGCACATAGACTTTTCATGACGGCTTCAGACAGCTGCGTGTCAAACAAAGCAGGCATTTAGGTAGCAAGTTGCGGGTTTTTTTCAAGCGCGGTCTAAAACGTTTGATGCGCTATGCTGAAGGTATACCTGGCGCAAGTTGGCAATTTTACGTGCCTGTTAGTATTTGTATTGGTACTCGATTTATAACTGCTATGTTTGGCTACTGTGTTTGACGTGAAACCGATTCAGGGGAAATACCAGTACCTCAGCATGATACATGCAAAGAGCCAGCTTGGTTTCTAATGATTAATACACAGTGTGCTACCCTAAAAATCTCCACAGAATATCGATGTCAGAATTCTTTACATAGACAAGCCAAAGTTATCTATCGCCAGCCAAGCATTTTGCATTAATTGCAATTGAGCTGGCTGCAGAACAAAACGAGAATTTGTATTAAGCTTAAGTGTAGGTTAAATTAAGGGGATGAAAATTATGTTTTCGTAAACGTCATAAGGTGATTAGTATGAATTGGCGCTTGATACTTGTTAGTAGCCGTTTTGACTGTCATGGATGGATGGAAGGCGGTACCCATTTAAAGATGAAGGAGAAGAGAGAGAGTCTTCGTCGTCAATTTCAAACTTCGAGTCCCTCAAGGGAGCTCGGTCAGATATTTCACCATCTTTAAAGTGATGGGTGTTTGAAAGAGGAGAAAAAGACGAGGATGAAGAAGTTACGCCAGTCCAGAAGGATTCAAGAGGACCCAGCAGAATAGATTGCAACGTAAAAGACCAGGATCCCCTAGGGGTGCCGTTGTATCTGCGTAGATTCTGCTGGCGGACCAGCTGACGAGCAAAACCAATGATGACAAAGGCAAAGTATATGCGCGTCAGAAGCAAAACTACCGTGATTATAATAGACACAGCAGACTCACGGCCAAGGCTAGCCGAGTCACTCGAAACCGATCCGTGCTCAGGGGCTGAGGAGATGATTGAGTCTTTGACAACGTTGACTGCTTCACCAACAGCCTTGATGACTGCGCCTGTGGAACTGTTGGTGTCTCGAGCAATAGCAGAAGAAGCCTCACGGAGAATTCCAGTTTTCTTCTGGTTTTTGAACCACTTGACACAGAAAAAGATAGTAAATGCAATGGTAAAAAGAGTATCGATGACATAAAAATGGGTGAATGCAAGAATTTTCAAGGCCTGTCGATTTCGAAGAGCGAAATACGCGAGCACAAATAGAGAAAGCAGGCAAAGAGACCATATGTTCAGAACCCATTCCATGGCAGATATAGGACGTCCAGTCAACAACGATGCAAGACCATAAAATCCGCTTGCTTTATTCAAGATGCCGAATGACACAATCACATCGGCCCCTAAACTCAGTGGCAGAAAGAAGAGAAATTTCTGAGGCCGGTTAGCATATGGCAAAAAGTATTCACCGTTCTTCGCGTACCCTAGGAATTATCGAAATCATGATATACTATGATGAGGTTGAGTTGATCGTGATGAAAACGTCAAATGCAAGATAGAAGTTTTCTAGGATCTGCGTACTAATGAATGTATGTTGAGAAGCAAGAAATCAAACAGCAAAATTGAGAGAACCAATCTTCAAAATAAAGAGAGTAAAACTACGGGATGTTGAATAAAGAAAGAATTTTGTTGGTGAATAAATCTCAGGGATTTGCGTTGGAATTAAAGGGACAAACATCTTCTTATGGGTTTGGGTAATACCCTAACCACGACATTTTTTTTTCTGGAATTTCTTGAGTTGGCCGATCTCTCCAGAAGCTCTTCGTGATCTTGATTTCACCAACTTACTAGCAGTATAATCCAACAAATGAGCTCTGGGACAGAATTTGAAGTTGGCAAGAAGTCTAAAAAATTTCTCCTTGATGCTTTCACTGAGCTGGACGAAGAAGAGGGCTCAGACTTTTACGATGAAAATTACTCCGGTGAAGACTACAACTCAGACGAAGAGTTCCTGTTAGACTTGGAGTCGCGCTCTTTGGATCTAGGTGCTTATGGCTCTGGAAATATCACACAACAGTACAACAGAGAGCGCCAGTTTATCCAGATCGCTCCTGTAGAAGTAACTCATAAAGCGATTCCCGGTGCCCCAGTACAAAAGGCTTTGACGACAGGGACCCATGTGGTTAATGAGACCACAACGGATTCATCACTTCCAACCAGCTCTGAGATCGTTGGAAGGGTCGCCCGAGCCAACCAGCAAGGTCCCAAAACTTCTCACACCAAGTCTACGGATGATCCTGCTAACCAGCTGGCAAAGTACGCGGCAAGAATCAATCTTGGAGGTGGAGCCGAGGATTTGGTTCAAAGCACCAAGGGAAAAGGAAAAACCCAAGCTTCTACGGCAACCACTGACAGGAGTAATCGTGCTACAAATGAACAAGTACTAGATCCCCGAACCCGCATGATACTTTTTAAGATGATTAACCGAGGTATTGTTTACGAAATCAACGGGTGTATCAGTACCGGCAAAGAAGCAAATGTCTATCATGCCCAAACAGAGGAAGGTGCTCATCGTGCTATCAAAATTTACAAAACCTCAATTCTAGTATTTAAAGATCGTGACAGATATGTCACTGGGGAGTTTCGTTTCAGAAACGGATACTCACGCCATAATCCGAGAAAAATGGTGAAGCTTTGGGCTGAGAAGGAGTTCAGAAATCTTAAGCGAATCTATCAGTCTGACATTCCAGTACCCAAGCCTCTTCATCTTCATTTGCATGTTTTAGTAATGGAGTTTTTAGGCGACAAAAAAGGATGGGCCTCGCCGCGATTGAGAGATGCTGTTATCGAAGGTGAACAATATCCCGGGCTGTACAATCAGCTTCTATCTTACATGCGAATTTTATACCAACAATGCAGGCTTGTACATGCTGATTTATCAGAGTACAATATATTGTACCACAAAAAGAAACTATGGATAATTGATGTGTCTCAGTCAGTAGAACATGACCATCCAAGTTCTTTGGAATTTTTACGAATGGATATCAAAAATGTCAACGATTACTTCCGCCGACAAGGTGTTGCGGTGCTTTCAGAGCGACGGACGTTCAGATTCGTGACGTCATCCACACTGGACCAAGAAAACTTTCCCTCTGCTGAGAATCCTTCACCTTACCCCGAGAAGTCAGACTACTTGATCAAAGTTTTGGAAGGTCTTCCGCAAGAAGAAGAAACAGAAGCAACAGCAGCAGACGACGCTGTTTTTCGCTCTGTTTATATTCCCCAAAATCTCGAACAAGTCTACGATATTGAGAGGGACGTCGAGCGAGTAAATAGAGGTGAGGCAGCAGAACTCATTTATGGAGAAATGGTTGTTACAAAAAGTGCTACAAAACTTCAGGATGAAAAGGAAAAGGAGGAGGAAAGCGAAGAAGAAGAGGGAAGCGAAGACTCTGGGGACGAGAGCAACCCAGATGACGAGGGTTGGAAAGAGAGACCCGATGCAGAGCGCAAATTTCAGGACAGAGACATTAACAAAGAGCGCAAGAAGCAACTGAAGCAAGAAAATAAGGAAAAGCGCCAAAAGAAAATTAAGAAGCATGTCAAGAAAAAGTTGATAAGCAACTCAACCAAGAAGAAGAAATAAATCTAATGAATCAAACAACAAGATATATTCATGACAAGACATTGTAGTAAAAAGAGAACCTTGCAGCTGTAATTGGAAAGTGAGCAACTACCAAGAATTAACCAGCCGCGGGCCGTCACTCAACCTAGAAAAGCCTACAAAAATGTTAGAGACTTCAAAAGTATAGCTTGCATACGCACCGCTAACAAAATTACAGTCATTATGACAATGAGTATTACCAGGAAGCAGAAAGCACGCCCACGAGTGCTACGCTGGTAGTTGGCCGCTTTTGTAAGTTGTGACGAAGCTTCTCTGGTAGCTCCAGCAATGTTGTATACATTGGCCTCAATGTTGTCTGTTTGGTCAGTAAAAATGAGGAGAGGTCAAAACTAGCCGTGTGCAAGGAAGTACTTACCAATGATTGTTCCTTGTTCATTCACAATGGCACCTAGGTCGGTGAATATTTCATTCAGCTCTTCAATTCCATGTTCGATGCCCTGAATCTCAGCCTCACGCTCTTGAATTAAAGTCTGTTGATAATCAAGCTCCTCCTGATTTATTAGCTGTTGTTGTTCTTGTGCCTGTAGCTGTTCCGTATCGAGTCCAGTGTCGTCAACCTCTTCTTCTTCCTCCAAAACGTTTTGCTTCTGTTGCCGTTTTTGTTGCTCTTCCTTTGCCCTCGCAACAGAGAGCCGCTGTTGCTCCGCCAACTGTCTTTGAAGATCCTGGAACTCAGACAGTGCAATTGAAAATTCTCGTGAGAGCTTATGTTGTGTGAATCGCTGAGCGGGAACAGTGTCCTGCCATCCCTGTATTTCTTTAACGGAGTCGCCTAAAAGCCTGAAACTATCTCGAATACTGTCAGCTAGTGTGACTGCACGCTCTTCAATGCTGTGACTTCCGCTGCCGCTCTGTGTTCGTGAAAGTGCTTTCAGATGGCTGTGTAGGGTGGCCAACTTGGAGTTCAGCTCAAAGAGGCCAGTCGAAACGGTTTCGCTTAGTAGATCGAACTCGGGTGAGTCTGAATATGGTATCTGCGACTCTAGGTCGACGTTATCTGCGAAGGACATTTTGGTAGAAGGTTTGTAAGATGAGACTATATTTAAGGCGAAGGCAACGGCGGCTTCTGGAGTTTGATTTTGAAATCAGTTTATTGTGGATCTAGAGAAGTTGACAGTCACGTGTCTGTATAATTGTATGTAGGAGGGTCTAGCAAGGCCAAAGGCCCAAAAGGGTATACACGTGGAAATTATAGACCCTAGAAACTCAAGCAACCTCGCTTGAGAAAATCTATAAATCCTCGATTTAACAAAATCACAATATTGGCCATAGAAAAGTCAATTGGTCATAGTTACTTGATATTTTTTCAGTATGATTTCACGAATAAGTTCTCAAAAAAACCCCAATCTCTTTAGAGGCCTTGTCCGCCATGTACTTGGATTTCCTGCTATGAGCACAAGACGGAGAACGTTCAATTCCACGAGGGAACAGCAACAGCAACAACAACGACAAAAACGGAATCAAAGTCAAAACAGTCAAAACCGTAGCCAAGAAAGAGATGACGCTCGAAACATTCCAAAGAAAGATAGGGAGATAAAACAACCGGACAACATTATTGATGTGAATTTCGACAGGCAAACCAGTTACTACTCTTCTTTGGCAGGCAAGACACATGAGAGTGATGAAGAGTCGACTATAGTCGATATCCCCAAGTCAATTGAAATCAAAGATTCGAATAACGAGACAATTGTCAGTGACGAGGTAGAGAGCGCCCCAGCAACGCACTACTTTGACACCAACAAGGTATACACCAGTCTCCGTTTTTCTGGATATACAGAAGGACAAGCCGACGTTATCACAAGAGGCATGCGCGAGATCCTGGTGAACGACCTAGATGAATGCAAGGATGTGTCTGTACCACACTCGTGGTTTGATAACGAATCATACCTCTTCCAGGCAGCCTGCTCCGAAATAATGACAGAAGTCCGAAAATCGCGTGGAACGCAAGCCGCGGAGTACGGTAGCAATCTTGGAAGGCTACAACGAGACGTAGAGATTGCGCATCAAGAGCTCAGTGAGAGCATCATGAATGTGAAGAGCGGGTCAGATCTTGACATAAACGAACGGAAGCACGTATCGCGAACGGAAGCAAGCTTGATAGACATGAAGATGCAGGCGCTGAATAATAGAATATCAATTGACATTGTCAGCGATTTCAAAAGCGAGATCGAAGCACTTAGGTGGCAGATCACTCGGCGGGCGCTTCTGGCAGTGGTGTTCGTGGCAGCAGCGGTGCTTGTTGGCATCTCTGTAGGAAAAAAGGATGACAAGAGTATAGAGAAGCAAAGGCAGGTGGCATCAAGTGGAGCTGAGTTCGAGGTACCAATATTGACATCTTCAGAAGATGATATTAATTATTTGGAAGAGAAGAGATTCGCGGTCGATATGCTGAATGAGAGCGAGGAGAGAAAGAATCCTTAGAGTCTTAAAATTCTTAGTAGCTTTGAAATATCAAGAATCTCAGGAATCTCCCGATTTTAAGGCCATTAGGATCTGATATGGTTGAATTTGCCTCCCCCTGATTTATGCATGTAATCTAATATATTTTGTAGTCCTCCACAAGCCTACCGGCTTGAAAGGTGCTCCAATGAGGACATCTCAGAATGCTCGAATCGAATTCGAACCGATTTAGATTTCCCCATCTTTAAAAGTTGCTCAGAGCCATGTGTGTAAATTGATTGTTTTAGATCTAAATCTAGTTCAAGTCTGTGAAAAGTGCTGAAACGTACTGTAGATTTATTTGCAAAACTAAGTTTACTATGGAATCTTTGTTGAGTCCGTGGACTATTGAATGTGTTGCGGTTTCCATAAAATCCAACGCCTATGCTCAGCGTAAACTGTAGTAGAATCCGGAAAGACCCTGCAAGAGAGTCTTTGCGAAGTCTGTGCAGAGCATCACGTATCCCATTTTTGAGGCGTTCAAAAATATCTGGCTGTGCAAGCACCAGCTTTTCAAATGTGACTTGAAGTTTTCAGCGATTGAATCATTCAATTTTTGCTAAAACATCGCAGGGTTCCGTAAAAATGGCTTAATTAGACTGGGTTCTTTTTTTCACAGTAGTCTGTTCTATGCGCGTTTGGTGATATACACGTAGGCGTGTCTCTTACGAATCAACGGACTCTACTTCTGCCGTCAAGCTAAACTAGGTGAGTCGACAACAAAAGAAGATCAAAACAGAGAAGTTGCTACAGTTGTTGCCTTTGTTTCACTCCTGATTTGTTTGTTCGAGAGCCACCTTGAGCATAGTAGCACTGGGCCCGAGCAAAACGCGGCAGATCACAGAGCATCATCACGTCGACTGAACTAGCTAGATCTTAAACCATGTCGAGAACGAGATTGAGCTTTAGCATTCACAATTTGCAATCAGTGATCGCAAGAATGCCATGACCAACATAAATATGATCAGGATACCAACTAGGAGTTATAGAGAGATATGCTTTCCCAGAGCCATAATTTTGACCTGTCCATGATGTGATTGCAGTGAAACAAGTGCAAGGGCCATGCACACACTCGACGCGTCTAACTCTTAATGTTTTCATAGCTTCTTTTCTTTCTCAATTGTCAGAAATCTACTGGCGGTCTGGCGCCGGTGCCGGGTTCTTTGTTTTGAAGAGAGGCAAAAACTTTAACACCAGATCCGATCAAAGAAGAAAGGCCGACTCCACGTGCTGACACTCGATAACAAAGCCTTGGCCACAGTCATCTAGACTACCTAGCTATAAACTAGACCAGATTAGTTATAAGGTTATATTGCATATATGTGTGCTACCGGTTCTTTGAATATCATTCATAAATAGAGCTACAGAATTTACGTTTTGGGTGGCAGTCTCAAGCTTTCGGCGTGTCCATTCTTCTTGTCTTTTTCCGTTTCGCGTAACTTTGGTGTCTTTTACTTGTCAGGCTGTATCTCGCCTGGTTATCCTCCTCTAAATTTTTTATTTTCTTTCTTTTTTTTCTAACTTTTTGCTTTCTACTTCCTACTTTTCCTTTTTTCCTTCTCTTCTACTTCCTATTCCTCATCTCATCTAACTTATTCCTGCCCTCTTCTTCAATCAGTCAATCACCCACCTGCTCACACTCTACCACGAACCATTACAGTACAACCACTGTTTTCAAATTCGACCGCGTGCACTGCTTTGTCGCTATACCGTCTCGTCACATTCGCTTCTCTCTGACTGTGAAACTTCCTCCTGACAACTTGCACGTCCCTACACCTCAAAGGTCTACGCCTGTATCATGAGTAACACAAATATGCCATCAAAGGGTCAGCCTTCCGCCCTTCCCACTTTGAATCCATCCAACATTCTCAAGTCTTTGAACTCCGTCCACCTTCCACCGCCTCCGTCTTCAAGACTCTCTGGCTCATCAATAATTAAAGAGTATTCTCGCCCGGCCTCTTTAGCTACTCTGGATTCAAAAAAGACATCCTTTAATTCTACGGGCCCCTCTACAAGTTTGTCAGCGAAACGCAAGCTTGCATTTTCTCATATTCGCAGCCTATCCAAACCTGTTTCTTTACCCACTCCTCATTCCGAACACAAGTCGCAATCCGACACAATCAGTGGCGACATGTCTCCTCTAGCAGCCTATTCCACAAGCACGGCATCTTCCGCAACTGCTGCTGCCTTTGCTGCTGCCGCCGCCGCCGTAGCTGCTGGCTCCAAGGGCTCGTCCAGTCCTGACTGCTTTAACACGCCTCCTCCCTCTCGTTCACGTGACAAAACCGCGGATTTGGACTCGAGCATGGCCATGCAAATGATGCTTCAGCCTGGTAATCATCGGACACCTACGTTAGGCGGTACGCGATCTCGCATGTTCAGGTTTAACGAAAGTAATAAGGAAAACACTGGCTTCTCCCGAAGTCAGCTACTTTCCGGCCCTCCTCCTAGGCTGATATCTCCACAAAGTTCTTCGCCTCTATATGAACACAGAATCAGTGACCTCAACTCTAAGCCTAGTTTACCTGTATTCGATGCTTCTCAGGAGCCATCTGACATACCCGAAATCATCGATGATGGCTCAAAACCTCCTTATTCATATGCCACTCTCATTGGTATTGCAATACTGAAGTCGGAAGAGCGAAAGCTCACTCTCTCGCAAATTTACAAGTGGATAAATGACACGTTTTCTTGGTATCGCAAAAGCAAGAGTGGCTGGCAAAATTCTATTAGACACAATCTCAGTTTGAACAAGGCTTTTAAGAAGCAGGAGCGACCTAAAGGAGACCCAGGAAAAGGCAACTACTGGCTTGTAGAATCAGGCTGCGAGCAGCAGTTCCTCAAAGCTCGAGTTAATAAGCGACCAAACTCTACAAATTTCTCCAGTATGTCTACATCCACTAAAGGTGTAGCCAATTCCTCTACTACCACATCTGTGCACTATTCTAGCTCCTCAATACCACCTTTAGAGCCTTTCTCGGTTAATGACGAAGACAATAGACCTGCTGATAAAAAACACTACGACCCTGAATTTAACGAAGAGCTGACCTTAACACCACTCAAAAAAACCAAGACTTCTTTTGAATTAAACTCTTTTGACGATTCTACTCTCTCCTTCTCTCCTACGAGAAAAAGAGGCTTTGACTTGTCTGACTTTCCAAGCAACGATACCACCAACAACACATTCAAAAAGAAACGAATTAATATTCGCAGTGTTTCAGAGGGTAAAAGTACCACAATGGATTGCATTCCTAGTTTGAATGCTCCCCCCACGTCGTGGCTCCCTTATACTAACGATGATGGAGTGAGCATGACCCAAGTAGTCTACAACACAGTGGTTATAGAGTCCCCCGTGAGAAACAGCATTGGTTCAGGTCTCATGCTTGGGAAAGGCCTAACAGTCACCCCCAAGCGCACGCAACTAGGTGCTGGATTCTCCGTCTCGAAGTCAACTAACACTCCTAACAAGTTTCTTTCCCCTTCTCCTTTCAAGGCATACAAAAACCTTGGATCTAATTCTCCTATGGCTTACGAGTTTGAGGACATTTATCCCTACTCACCTATTCGCTCTTCCCCAAGCCGTCAGCGATTTGGTTTTTACAAAGAGGAGGATGACCTTATTTCCCGTGCTTGCTTTGGGTCTCCCGATAAGCGTGCGGCCAAACGCCGAGATTACTTCGATTTCTCTGGTGGAGTGTCCAGCTTTGACAGCGCCGAGAATGCGTCCGACGTATTTGGTGTTGACATTTGCCAAGTTGTGAAACGTGCAGTACAGGTTCCCAAAAAGGGTACTGGCGATGCAAACGTCGGCAAGGTTGCGATGAGTAAGGAGAAAGTACCTGCTTTGAAGGTTGATAAAAACGAGACAGATGATGAAAATACTGAGGATGAAGTTGAAGATGTCGAAGACGACAACGATGAGACCCCAATGGTCAAGATTTCAGAGATCACATCAACAACTGTCAATGCCCTAACGTCGCAGAAAGGATTCCCGTCCTTGGAGTATCGAAGCTCAGATGCCGAAAAATTTTTACATTATGATTCACCTATCAAGACCCAAAGTGGGGTCTTTTCGCCTCAAAAAGTGACAAGACGAGATTACAACTAGCTACCCCGTCAACGTAGGCGATGACTTTGAGTTTTGCTCAGACGCGTTTCTCTGGTTAATATTTTTTGGTTGTCTCTGAAGCTGTCTGCAAATGACTTGAACTGCTTTTTCTCAACAAATGGTACAATGCCGTTTTCAAGTTATTCTTTTGAAATTGTTAAGCTGCTCTTCTTTTGTTACTCTCATTTATTTATTTATTTATTTATTATAGCAGTCTGAATTTCTTATTTATTGTCGTTGAAGCTTTTGTTTTTCTTGTTCTGTGGAAGTTTTCAGGATTGACGTTGACAAATGTTGAGCAATGCTAGCAGGTTTACCTTATCTCTTGATCGCCATTCTCTCGGGCACCGAGATGTGCCACGGTCTATCTGGTTTTCAAAGTCAACCAGAGTTGTAGAGCAGGTCATTGTACATAAACGTCTAGGTGGCCTTAAATTTTGGACCTATCCACAATCCAAAACTCTACAGTTGCAATGAGGTAGAAAAAGTAACTCAAATAAATACATCGTCTATACATTATCGGCGATTGTTGTTCAAAAACAAATGAACCGACTGATTAAGAATCTCCTCGGTATAGAACGACGAGTGTCTGACTTCTTCCTCATTGAACCCTCGGTCACTCATAATAATACGCAAATCACTTGCTTGAGAATCAAGCCATTGCGAAATAGTCTCGGCAGGGTTGCTGCTCATGCTTTGCAAAAACTTGTGTTTCAGGCGCGAGTTGTTCATAGACTGTATTGTAAGCGCGATCTGGTCGTCGAGGTCTTGAATGTCACCCTGATTGTTGTTCCAGTTGTCAAGAAGGCTGCTTACTTCTTGTCTGAATGGGTCGTCCATCTCGACTTCAATATCGTAAACGTTCTCGCCGATGTTGTTTTCCTTGTCTACCTGTATCATATACTCGATTACCACGGGCTTCGGGGCCAAAAGATGTGACTCAAGAAGCTGGATAATCTGGGGAAACATAAACTTGTCAATTCCAAACAGAGCTTTTAGTGCAGCATCGCAGCGAACAATACGTTTCTCCTCCAAATCCTGTAACTTGTGAAACCTGATATAATGCCACATGGCAAGTACAACCCCAGCTTTTGTCTCCTCCTGAATAGCGAGGACATTTTGTAACGGGGCAGAAAGCTGAAGCTTGTCAGGATACTCCTTCAACTGCATAGTGATCTTAGCTTTCACAGCTCGATCCCCCTTACGTCTGATGTCCAGGACATCAAACTCGACCTGACCTTGATGGTTCGCAGTCGACTCGTGCCACTCCGCAATATTACCTTCGGGCAGTTCATCAGTCTCAAATTCAACTGATATGCTGGTGAAAAAAGAACTAAACTTTCTGCGTGTGGGAGAATCCGCTGGCTCGTCATTCACAAGTCTGCCCTCTATTCGCAGGTTCCAAGACCCAGGCTGTCCTCCGCCCATATCAAAATCAAAGTTGTTGTCCTCGTCATCCATGTTAGACACGTTCTGCCACGGCTGGTTGGACACCGAATTGGACAGGAACACCCTCAAAGTTTCGGACTTCTTGCTGCTGCGCGCAACGGTATCCTGTAGGTCAAGCTTTTTTCGGTTGATAGTCGCGTCTATTCGTCGTTCGGCCTCCACGAGGTCTCGATACAATTGTGCTTCGGGCAGAACTTGATCAAACTGCTTAGAAAGCGTCCTGTCAGAAGACCTCTTGATACTATGCGCATCGCTGGCTGTCGCACTGCTAGCCATATCGGGCATTTTTTTTTTTGTAGCAACTTGAAATAAAAGGGTGGCTCTTTGGTAGTTGAAAATGTCAGATATCCAAACGCGAACAGAAGCTCCATGGAGATTTTATTTTGTACGCAAAACTTGAGCTCAAAACATCACGTGACTCAAGTATAGCCATCACAGAGATTGTGCACTTATGCAGCTTTTGAAATAGTTGCATATCAGCTTCAGTTAGTTACTGGCACTATATGGTATCTTTGACTCTCAATAAATATATAACCAGCTTTGATAAAAAAAGAGACTGGACAATCACTAGGCACCAGAACGAAAAATTTGCTGTCGCTGGTGTCGAAACTGTATAGTTTCGCGTCGCTCAAGAACCATCAATGTACGTTCCAAGGCGTGCTGCGAGTAATGATTTGTGCCCACAAATTCATTGATAAGACGCTGATAAGACGTATGCCAGCCTAGTGGTAGCCGGCGCTTAATCTCTGCTTCAATTTTGTTGACCTCATCAATGAGTTCTTTCCGGATCGTTGCGCCCTGGCCAACTGCATCCATGGTAGACGCAAAAAACAGACGAATAGCTTCGTCGACGTGTTCCACGGTGACAATAGTAGACAAATGTAATTTGGCAATAGATTCGGAGATACGAATGATGGCTTCCAACTGACGAATGGTAATAGGGATAGTAGAGCGTTCATTTGCATCCTGTTCAGCTTGCTGGACATCCCGACGAATGCTTACAAACTGACTTGCCAATTTTTCAGACGCTTCTGGTGAAAGTCTTGGGGCACATTTTGTTTTGCAGTAAGAAACGTAACGCTTCATGACTTCAATGGGAATCTCTCCAACGTCCTCATTTGTTGTCTTGTTAACATGGATATTCATGACGTGTCGAGCAATGTCAAGATCGCGGGATTCGTTGTGGACGTCCTTGATGATGAAAATCATATCAAATCGTGATAAGATAGTCGTCTGGAAATCTATGTTCTCGCCTGGGCTTTTCATGTCGTCATATCGGCCGAAAATAGGATTTGCGGCTGCAAGTACACTTGTTCGTGAATTGAGAATGGTAGTGATACCAGCTTTGGCAATTGAGATCGTTTGCTGTTCCATGGCCTCGTGAATAGCAACACGATCCTCATCTCTCATTTTGTCAAACTCATCGATACAAACCACTCCTCCGTCAGCTAGAACCATTGCACCACCCTCGAGGTAAAACTCACGAGTTGAATTATCTCGTTGAACAGAGGCCGTCAAACCAGCCGCAGAAGAGCCTTTACCAGATGTATAAATTGCAATTGGAGATACTTTTTCAACAAATTTGAGCAATTGAGACTTTGCTGTACCAGGATCACCAAGCATCAGAACGTTGATATCACCTCTGAGTCGCATACCATCGGGGAGTATTTTCTTAGACCCACTCATCAGTAAACAAGCGATTGCCTTCTTAATATCAGAGTTACCGTAAATAGATGGCGCAATGCTATTGGCAAATGATTCATATAAATTTGGGGTTTTAGAAAGAGCAATAAACTGTTCTTCCTCTTCTTCAGAAAAAACCACCCCGCGTGAAGCGTCCATGTCTGATTCCTGTTGAATACCTACTACTCGAACATACGGGTTACGGACGGCAACGGCAGCGCCCTTTACTTTGGTATTTTGAAAAATAGAGTAGATCCCCATTATAGTACACCTGGTTCCTGGAATCACTTTGTTCGTTAAGTTTCTATCGGCGGCCAACAAAATGTGGCGAGGCATTTCTCCTACTGGTACCATATCGGGAGCTTCCTGAAGCTTTAGTGTCTGCTGGTCAATAAACGTAGAGTTTTCATGATAAACCACATAAGGATTAGGAGGGCACTTTCTACTTTCGCCCATGCGAGATTCGTCAGTAGCAAGGCAATTTTTAGGCATTTGAATTCCGGCGAACCCACTGCCAACCTCGATTCGATGAAGGTGATGGCAAGACTTGCAGATGAGTTGTAATATTGTAGCTTTTGAGGTCAAAGTCGAAGCACCTATAACAATACCAGGCACCCGCACTAGCTTGGATATATATTGAGCATTGAGATCTCGGATGAGTACTGTATTCGCGTCCGACTTCAAAATTAGTTGACAAATTGGAAGTGACACCAAGCTTTGCTGGGTTGTGGCCCTATCATCCCGTTCCATTTCTGATGGATATACAATTCGCTGGGCAGCTTCACGGATTGCGCGCTCAAAAAGAGGAATCAGTTCAGTAGGCTCACTTGTCAGCCTCTCACCAAGAGCAGGGCTTCTTGCTCTCAAGTGAGCCATATCAACTGTGAGTGAGTAGTTTCGTACCAACACATTTTCTCTTAGCTGGTCTCTGTATATATATCGATGGTCTTCAAAAAATTCCAGAATGAATGATCTGAACTCTCTCTGGATCTCTGAGTTTTTTGCATCTACAGTGACCTCACCAGGTAAAACACTGGTTGAGTAAACTTTGGCTTTATCATAAGACATAATAGAGGTATTGATAGTGGGATGTGGATAGGTTGGAGAAGAAAAAGAAGGAACAAGAATTTGAAATCATAAAAAAGCAGTGTAAACAAACAAATTCTTAACTTCAGTTTTTTAGTGTTTGCTTGTTTTCGTGACGAAAAGATTTCCTTTTCAAGCTTTTTACGCGTTTCAATTAGCCTAACAAAGAAATTTTAAAGAAACAACGCGTTGTTACAAGGTTAATAGAAGATCATGTAAATGTATTTAAGCGTAGAAACAGACACCAGCAATATATAAACCATTGTCTACGGCCAGTGGGCTCTAGTCTTTGTACAGGTTGTGCGTTCTGTTCTAGATAAAAGTGTAATTCTCTTCTTCCAGCAGTTTGATATTTGACAATCTCGTTATTTTTGTAGTGTAACTACATTCTAGTCTGAAAGGACCGGCATATAGGGTTGTATACACCAATTAGTTCAGCGCAATGCGTATTTTGGTGAACTCGCCAAAGTCTGAAAACGATGTCTATCTCCATAATTGTTGGTAGGTAATAACACTATTAATAAAAGAGATTGATTGACGAACAACGATTATTGCAGTTTGTCGCAGACAGTCTATGGGAGCACAATAATTTACAGGAGCTTTGCACTTGTAACATTGACATATAATATATGAATTGGGCCATTTTGAATTGAAAATGTTCTGTTTTAATCTTCTGAACAAACATTATCAGCATATAAGCCATGAGCGTTAGCAATTTCATAGACTTTGCATTGAGTATCCCTCCGTCCCTGCCACTCTTACTACTTCAAATACTTCAAGTATTCAAAAATCAGAAAAATGAAGGGATGGATAAGTATTGATTTTTCCATCTAGAAGCTAAGGACGTACAAGCAGCATTAAGTAAAGTGTTGTACGTTAGCATTGATCGAAGAGAATAAGTTAGTATAAATTAGAGATTACAGAGCATTTAGAACGGATTTCAATTTGCGTTGAAGTTGACAGAAACTATCTTTTGGTACCTGGTGATAGCATCCAGAATGTGTGTCATTCATGTAAAAATTCCTACAACACAACCGAGAAAGCACTGTCATATTTTGAATATCAAGAGAGTGCAAATGATATGACACATCATTCTGATGTGGCTCGTGGCTACTCGTTTACTATATAGCTACGTTACAACCGTTAAGCATGAATGCGCTTTGCTTTTAAGGTTCTCAAAGAACATGGGGTCTTATTGAGTTTCATTATACGCCAGATTGAGTATGGCTTACTGGTACATCGCACTCAAGAAATTAGGTCTTTCAGAGACGATTTTATTTTCACTCTCTGGAAAAAAAAACTACGAGATTCATTTTAAACTTATGAAAGCCGCAAAGCCTTCCCCAGTTTTCTTTTAAAAATTGAACTGTAACCCAGCACCAAGCTGCAAGCCTTTTCTTGTCCAATCATCTTCTCTAGATCGCAGAGGAGCTGAGTAAGTAAGTTCCATCTGAGCATATGGTGTTACGTAAACGAGTCCTGCACCAGCACACGTAGATGGATTCGAGATTGCATCGCGTAATGTGTTTTTCAAACTGCCAGATTCAGTTGCTGTCACAGGGACAAGCGAGGCCCCACTGAAGAACAGCAGAAACCTCAAGGGAGAAAGTGAATTTGATGCAAGCCGGGGAAGCTTGCCCAGAAAGCTAACTGAGCCCAGAGTATAGGCGTCTCCACCGACAGAATCAAAACCGTCCTTAGGACCAATGCCGTTAAACTGGTATCCGTATAGACGAGCAACAGTACTTCCGTTCCGGCCGCCCAAAAAGAATCTATCAACAATATTGCTATTTCTTCCACTAGTTTTGTTGTTGTATGTCCATAAAAGACCGGATCCCACATTCAAATTGAAAACAAGGTTGTCATTCACAGGATCAAGTGATTTTGAAAATGAAACAGATCCCTCAGTTTTGAGATGTGACACATCAGAAGGAACAGCGCTACCACCTATGACACCAGCAAGCTCAGAATCAAATTGAACAATGTATCCTTCAGTGCTATAAATGGATGGAATGTTTCGGCGGTCAATGGTGAAGCCGGCGCGTACAGAGGTTTTGTTAGAAACCTGACCCTCAAGTGCACGGACTTCTTCAGACGAGCCTTCAGCTACGCTAGTAACAATCCTTTGAACTGCTTCAACACCGGCATGGAATGAGCTGCCAGGGTAAACTGTTGATTTAGAGATAAGTTGTGCTACTGCACCCAAGTTTGCGGTGGAATGAGAAGCCCAAGAGTTAGTTTGAGCTAGTTTAAACCCAGAAAGATGTGCAGAAAGGTCTGGAGAGCCATTGATAGGGGTGGCGAAGTTAACAGAGTAGGACGAGACAGCCTTAGGACTGGAGTCGATGGCGGCCTCAATTGTTAGCGATTCAGCACCACCAAAGAGGTTTGTCAAGGAACTGGTAGCAAAAACGCCTGCCGAGTCATCGTTTACAACTGTCCTAATAAGAGTAGGAAGAACAGAGTCTCTGTCAAGTGACAAAGTGGCTTTCAAGTCAAGCGGTTTACCGGCAAGAGCAGCTTTATCGGGATAGTTAGCAAAAAACGGGTCTGCAAGATCAATACTGATTTTGGCATTGCTGAAAATACCGAATCGTTCAAGTTGGTCTGCTGTAACACCTAGAGCAGCGATAAGGCTAGGCAGGGTATGCTGTTTACCAAGAATGTCCAGAGTTTGCTTTTCAAGGAAAGAGCGCCGAAGAGAGCCAGCTCCAGTTACTTCGAAAGACTGGATAGAAACAGGGAGAGAAGAGTTTCTGGAAATCTAGAAGCAATAACCAGTCAGTGTTAGAAAATTACAGAGTGGAATTGGGTGCAATGATTGCACGTACAGTTGTTTCGAGGTCTTGAGGTGTAAACTTGGAGTACACGATTTCGTCTAAGGAAGACAATTCCTCGCCAAATACAGGGAGAGACATTGTTTGTTCTGAGGATGCTAGAGTGCTTCTATGATTGACACGCCTAAAGCTCTATCCTCCCTTAAGCAACTTTGATATATAGTTTGTAGTGAAAACAAAAGGGAAGTGAACGAAAAATAGAAAAAAAAGGTAGTGCGACAGGTTAACGGGAGAGGTCAAGGGCATCACTGATTGGCTCGAGAACCCACACAACACTACAAGACCCGGGATCTAAAATGATCATAGTAATAATTTTTGAAGGCAAGCTCAATCTTGAGGAATCTCACGATAGTTTGACATGCCAGCAAAACCTTCAAATGCATCGTGTTTAGCTGGCCTAGCTCATGAAACAATTCCAATTCTAATGACTGCTTTACAGAGATATAGATCAAGAGAGAATTACTATTAGATAAGAAAGAAAAGTAAAAAAAACAGCAGAACAACAAGATCAAACACACAAGAGACTATCATTGAAGGCAACACTCGAGACAAGCCGTCGCTGGGAAATGCGCAAATCTCCGTTATCACGAAGCAGCGGCACCAGGGTCGGCGGCTTCGCGCTCAGCATGATCTGCTGCGTGCTTCTGGTAAGCAGGGATTTCAAAATTAGACTCAAATGCTTGCCCAGGCAGGATAGGAGCCAGAGCGAAAATCTGCTTTATTTGCTCCTCGGGGGTTTGGCCATTGATGTCCTTGTATAGTTTGAATTCAATGGCTGCATTATCTACGCGCTTAAAAAGCTTAGGATGGAACTCGATCCCGTCTTCCGCACGAATACGTGCGACCTGGCGCTGATATTCCTCAATTGCGTATTTCTCATCGGTTGCTGTTACATGATCGCGCTTTGCCAGAGCATTGCAGGTCTTTTGCCAGAGACGACGCGATTCCAGCTCGCCTTGCTCTTCAATAGGACGCACTAAAGGAGGATAGGGCTGGGCGGCAGTAGCATCAAAAAGGACTTTCTTCTTTTGGGTTTTAACATCAAGAATCTCTATCACTTCGTTCCATTTTCCTGTGATTTCATATAGCACTTTGTTGGTAGATATAGTCTTGATTTGTCCTTGAATGGCATTGTATGTGCCCGAAATGAAGCCCTTGGTTTTGAATTCAATATCGGCTATCAAGTCGAGTTGAGGGCATTTGACAATTGAGTGGTCTCCAAGCTCGTACTTGAGCTTGCCAACAAGAATGCCTCTAGCGTACATGTTGGGCTGTGTGAATTCATAAAGCTCAGGCTTCCCATCGGCAGCGATGATGTTGAGAAACTGAACGTAGCCAACGCCTTGCATCATTGAAGCGGCCGAGTTTCCGAGAAATTTTGACTTCGGAATGAGGGTGCCGTCAATCCGAATGCCATTTTCCGGGGACATGTAGAAGTAAGAAGATTTTGGAGGGTGATGAGAGGTCTGCTCGGCAATGTAAAATGCCTGTGTATTGTTCGGAAGGTCCCAGTAGCAAGTGAAGTGTTCGCCCAGAACTGGGTTTAGTGGCTTCTTGACGGCTTTAGGAGTGATGTGCCAGCCTGACAAGTTCCACTTTACAACTTCAACAAATCGCTCAAGGTGATCCTTGGTAGATTGAGCATTTACGAGGATCATAGGGTGTTGCAGCTGATTGGTGATGCGTTCCAACATGGACTTTCGCTCGAGAATAAAAGTAGGAAGAGTGATTCTGGACAGGTCTGATCCTAAACGCAATTGCGAAATGATTCCCATGATGATGTTCTGCCCCTCGCCATCCAACTCGTCGATATCTAGTCTACTTGTTAGCAGTCTCTTCATTAATATTACGCGAGGCCATTCTCACCTTCAGGATCTACGTTTGTAGGCTTGGGTGTGGCGGGCTCCGCAGAACCAAAAGGATTCGGTAGCTTGAACATTACGAGCACTCAATAGATAAAATTTCGAGCAATAACCAAAAAGAAACGACGTCCTGATAAAGCACCAGTCTCTTATTAGATGAGAGTATAACTTAAGGGGGAGAGAGAGGGGAGGCAAATATGGGGCATATGAAACTTGGTTTGAAGATGGGAGTAAAGAAGAAGGAAAAAAAAACTGTTGCAGCAGGGCTACACAATGCAATCCTTAAAAAATTGTGACTATTGATATACGGTGTACAGTGCTTATAGCATTTACTCAAAACCTGGCTGTAATCGAATCAAAGGCCTACGTGTGCAATAGTATACTGTATACACGGACACAGTGCGTGAGGCTTCAACGCGTTACTTGGGTGATGAACAGAAGACATCTAAAAGTGCGGCTTGGGTATCTCCTTCAGATTGATGAAGTTTTACCAAAAGTTGCCAGATTTCAGCTCTTGACTACGCGGCCACCCGTGATCTGAATGAAATGTTCTACAATACACAATACTATGGAATATCAGCAAGACTGTCACACAATTGCTAACCGATGCTAGAAGACCAGTAGCAAATACAGTATATTATCCAGTTATGCTTTGGCTTGAAGCTACAGTAGACAAGCCCTGTGTTGCAGCATCTATTGTCTTGTCAACCATTCAACCACGTCTCTTTAGCATCTGAGGAGGTCCCCAAGCTGAGAAGCGTCATGACCAACTTCGAAGATGAGCAGGCTTAGAGTAATCGCCTTTTCAAGGTCTCATAGTATAATAAGAAGGACTGCATGAAAAGTAATAAGCGCTCATTACATGCCAGGTCTATCCGAGGAGATAAAGGAAAGGCCAATGACTGGTCTACGAATTGTCAATGAAAGCTTAAAGAGAGCTTTAAAAGATGTCTAAGAGCCCACGGCTTCAAGAGCGCCTACCCTAGCCCCTATCTAGCAAGGAAAGCTCAATTAAACTATCCTTGAACCCAGATATCGCTCTGTGGCCATCTGCTAGTACTGGCCTAGTTCAAGCCTTACAATAGTCTTCCAATCCAAGTTCACACTACCCTAAACAGAATAGCAAGTAAATGACTCCGGAGTGATTCTTGCTAAATATACCGTGTATTAAAAAAAACTTTTGTACTCTCGAATTGATGCTGTGTATTATAAATGTGAACGTACGCATAAGGGCTCATCGGGAAAAATTATGATTTCGTGGAGATGAAGATGATAGTGGCCGCAAGGGTCGTATTAAAGAAGGGTCGAAATCGTTAGCTTGGGGGCTTGTAGGGTTGCTCAGTGTGCCGGGAGCTGTTATGGGTGAAGTGGGAAATATAAATGTACCTGCGCTGCTTTCGACGTAACTCTCGCTCGGGTTACGTTTGTGATAAATTATCGTAGGCCTGAGAATAGATGGTTTGGGAGGTACATCTGGAGCTTGTGCACTCACTGAAGAATCGATGCCAAAATTGCCTGTAGCAACACTGCCGCTCATCAAATTACTTTCGGTTGAGTTCACCACGGTCAGGTTATTGTGTGTTAATTTGGGAATATCGGGAACAGCATTCTCTGCTGAACCCTCTCGAATGTTTGGCTCTTCAACTGAGTTTCCCTCCGAAGAACGCTCGGAGTATTCTGAAGGCTCTTGATGAGAACGATACGGAGCATGCCTGAAAACCTCAAACCCTTGAGGGTCAATGGAAGGCTCTTCATATCCTGTGAAAAATAAAGATTTTTTTCTTTCTTGAAACCAGTTGATAAATCCACTCAAGCGAGATGATTGAGCCTCTTTAGGCGGAGCCAACTCAGAACCATCGAGAAATTGGGAAGATCTCTCACCATCTAGCAGCCCTACCATAGAGTTGGGGTTGCGGCTACGATGCTTGCTAACCGTGAGAACACCTCCACTACTAGCCAATTCACCGAGAGCCCCTCCATATTCAGAATTCCGATTGGATTGAGTTGGGTCATACTCGGTCGAGCCAAAATGGCTAAAGCCGTAGGGACTACCTTTTCCAACTACTTCGGAATCTGTTCCATGCTTGCTGGCCTGCCTATTATGGTGCCGGGATTTCTTTTTCTGTGGCTCAGCCCGTTTCGTATAATAGACATCGGACTCTCGCACTGCGTAGTCCACCCCCGCTGGAGGCGGAGAAACAATGCTATTTCTTATAGCATTCAGCTCCTCACCACTTGCGTTTCGAAGCCCATCATGAGCTTCTTCGTCATGATCTTCACCAAAAAGAACTGAGTTAAGGTTGGCATTATCAGAAGAGTTTCTCCGGCGAGGTTTGCGATAATATCCAACAGAGTCTTGGTTGCCTCCCAAAAATGAATTGTCGGATGTAGGAGAGGCCATATATAGGTCTTCATACACTGTTTCGCGGTTGCCCGCCGAGCTAATCGCAGTGCTACCTTCGTTAGATGGTATAATTGAGCGATTGTTTCCAATTGGGTCGCCGGAACCAAGAAGACCTCTTCCTTCCATAGATGTGCCTGGCCTGTAAGATGGAACACGGAGTAGGGTCGAACGGTATTTTGTATCTTCCATTGCAATGTCATCACCACTTCTTTGCCGCCGCGAAAGTTGCTTCAGGCTATAAATGGCGCCAGTCATATCATCTGTTGCAACTCCAATATGACGCAAGATCACCTCAATAATAACTTGAACTCCATGCATCAAAAACAACAAGAAGACAATAGCATGAATGATAAGAATGACATATCCAAGCCACTGCCGAGTTACTGTACTGATATTCAGGGATTTTAGAAATGGCAAAGACAGAAATATGAGAGTAAACCTTAAAATGGATGAAAGACTTGATATCAGGTTCATACTAGTCTCACTATCGAAAGGCTTGACAATGAGAATGCAGAAGAAATTGAAGAGCTCAATAACAGCAAGAAGAATGATTTGAACAAGTCCCGAAGTTTGGAGCGCTCCCACAGTGACTGCGCGCAAGAATGTTGCAATAAGTTCAACTAAGAAGTAAGCAGCTCCTTGTTCATTATAGGTGTTGTAGAAAGTTCCATAACGTAGCATAGTAGGTAAATCATCGTAGATAACCTGTCGTGGCTTTGTTCTAAGCAGAATTCGGCTTACCCAGACTGCAGCAATCACCCAAATCACAATAACCAAAGAAGCCAGAACAGTGAGGTACACTGGTGCATGGGGTGCAATAATGCATTGGAAAAATGAAAAAGTGAGGAGGGGAAACGCAAATAGATTGAAGTATATCCTGAGTAGTAGGCCAGCGAGAAATGAAACGTTTCTAGTCTGTAAATCGGAAGTATCTTCTCTATACTTCCGCCAAGCCCACGTAGCCCCAGCCACCAGCTCGCAAAGCAAAAACACGCCGCCCGTTAAAAGAAGAAGGTAAATCATAAAGGTAGGCCAGACGTATTTAGGCGCGGCAATTTGGTTAATTTGGCCCATACGTTGCAGGCCATACGTAGCGTTGCTGTAGTAGAGCCCATCTCGTAGATCGCCAGTGTTCTCAGCAATAATAGAAGATGGAAATAAAAGACAGCTCCAGCTGAAAGTCGAGACTAAAGGTTGCAGAGCAGCAGGATATTTGAGAGACAAGCATGTGAGAAAAACGGCGAACTGTAGGTATTTCACAAAGTCAAAGAATCCTGGAGTAATAAGTCGAGTGACGCTGACATCGCGGCCAAAGTTGCTACTGTATAGATAAACGTTTTTTGTGCCTGTCCAAGGGTTGAGATATGATGTGAGAAGATAAGTGGCTCCAACGAACAAGCCAATACCAAAGATGCAAAAGACAAGCGGGTACCACGCGAAGGATTTCAAGATTGGTGCGGATTCAATTTCGATACACCCAAGAACGTTGGCCGTATTAGCGGAATTCAAAATCACAAATCTTGAATTGAACGCTACACCTTGATAAGCATCGCTCACATTAAATTGATATGCAAAGGACGTATTGTCAGAGCTGAAGGGACAATCAGCGTACTCACACAGACGGACATAAGTGTCTTCAATAGAATACTGTAGAACATTTAGTTCCGCACGTAAAGTAGCTAGATTCTGATTAGATAAATTCAATTCAATGCCAAAGGTTTCTCAACTCACCGTATTTGCTAGACGTAGTGTTGAGGTCAGGTAGCGTTCCTACCATCGTGCCGTGCACTTTAAACTGAAGAGAATTCATGTTGCCAGTTGTAATGCCGTTCCGCTTAGCATAGACTGCTGTAACTGCAAATGGTTTAAAATAGAGACTCGAGCTGACTGAATCATAGTTTAGGCAGTCAGTATAGCCGACTTCAATGGCAGCGCAGCTTGTCGTTAGGAAAAAGACTACCACAAGGCAAGTAAACAGTGACTTTGTAAACAGATAGCGTCCTTTCCCACAGAATCTAGAAACCACCACACTGGACAAAGTCATTGAAAAAATGAGTTAAGTCGCTAGTCGGAAATTGAAGGTGGTTCAACGGTGTCCAAAATTGCTTGAGAGTGAAGTTTCAGCACATGGAGAGCCTGAAATGTGGAACGTTAGGAGTAGCGCATATACATGTATGATTGCAAAATTGAGCCAAATGCCTGTCGTTTCGTTGAGGAGTGAGGTGGCAACAACGTCTGGAAGTGATGGATTGATTCTTGGGAACGGACTCAAAAAAATTGAAAAAAAATTAAAAAATTGCAAGTGAAAAAGCGACAAAGTCTGCAGAAAGTAAAAAGAGGGAAAAACTGACTATATTCGGAGTCAAGACCGTAACGCCCAGGGTTAAACATATGAGATGAATGCTTCAGACTTGAAATATTTGTAGCTCACTGGAATAATGGCCCACGATGATTTCACAGTTACATCAAAAAATTGACATGTCTTGCAACTTGTGAACCATATATTGAAACATCCAAGGCGGACACGCTACGAGCGAAACTCAAATACCAGACGTAATTGTGCGTAATCTACAATCCGACAAGACAGATCTATTAACATGACCACGTATTGTTAGGAATAAATAGAGTAAACTTCCAAAGCTACATAGACTATGCTCTGCGTTTTTGGAGACAACTTTGGAGGCCCTCTCAGGCTTTGCAAAGAATTGCCATGCTATCATATACGGCTGAACTAATTTACTTTGCCTCGTGCTTCGTCGGGCCCAAAGTATCGAATGTATACAGCAGATTGGGCAGGCCTGGGGCCTAGGTCTATAGGGTTCTCCTTGTACGAATCATCACTGACACCGATGGCAAGCATGTCACCCGAGCTTGCAACATCCAGAGCCATAATCGAGCCAGGAAACCTCTGGTACTGCTTCATTCTTTTCCGCGCCTTGTAGTCCCATAAGCACACAAAAGAATCAGAGCCACCAGAAAAAAAAGTACCGTAAGTAGGGTGGAAAGCCAGCGCGTTGACGGGGGTGACAGTGTCAACAGCTCCAGGTGCGCCAGATTTGTCGGCGACGCGGTGGCACTTGAAAGCGTATTTTTGAGCCTGAAAGTGATCAGAGGAGTCGAAAAACTCAACCGCAACTCTGCCCTCAATAGAGGTACTAGCATAGCCCACCTCTCCAGGAATACATTTTAGTGTTCGGGTCGGATATTTAAGAGAGCTTTCTCGCTGTTGAAGAGGACCAGCTCCTATGTTTCTCAGGTCGTAAATATGAACTAGGCGGTCTGCCATTCCCACTACCAAATGCCTTTCTGTAGCATCCATGGTGAAAACTTTTCCAGGTAGCTGATATTTTCTTGACTCGCCTGGCAGTGCCCGTGTGTCTGTCTGCTGAAGCGTCTTGTCCCATGATCCCGAAATTACTGAGCAAGACTCGGCATGATAAATCACACTTTTCACGGCTTGAAGATGGTCCTGGCCAATTGACTGTGTTTTTCCTTGCTCTACATCAACTGCGTAAACACGTCTCTCCAACCCCCCTACATATGCTGTACTGTTTCCTCTGGCACTGTCCCAGCAGGAATCCAACAAAGGTGCCTTGTATTTCACACTTGCGTGAAGGGTTCCCTGGCCTTGCCTCGCGTCATAGATCTTAAGCTGAGAGTCCCACGAAGTTGCTAGTAATATTGGTCCAGAGGGTGCAAACCGCACCGAGGATATCAAATCAGTGGGAGAATCCTGAAGTTGTACTGGATGTTGTTAGTTCCCTAACACACTTCAATATAAAAAATTACCTAAAGACATTGGTCTGGCTTTTTGTTCGTGCTTAAGTCAGTAAGAGACGAGACTTGTGTGAGGTTGTTCAATGGGTCAGATCGCAGGCCGTTGTTACTGGTGGTGTTTGTTTACTTTCCATAGGTTTTTGAATTCGTTTTCTGCAGTTGGCAAAGCCTAAAACGAAAAAAAATATACATTCACAAAAATAACTCAGGAATCGATGCGACCACTTGGAAATGGCAACTTTTTTGTTCAGATTTGTCACCAGAGTTCTCGGCTAGCCACATCATCAGCATCAGAAGATCTATGACAGAGCTGCTCAAATTTTCTACAAAGATCTAGCTTTGCCAGCTGGCACGGAGAAAGAAGAGAGAAAATGATTTGGGTCCTCATACTCCTTAACGACCAGGAGCGCTTGGCATCACTCATTTATTCAAAACCACTTAGAAGGAACTTTGAAAGTGTCATTTTATGGCCTGCTCTCAGGCTCAGTGAGGAGGGTGCTATAAAGATCTTTTTTTAACTGAGCCAATACACAGCACAATCGAAATCACATCAGAAATATATTGAAAAGGATATATTGGATCTCACCTGTGAGAAACAGCCCAAGCAATAATTGCATGTTATTTTTACGGACTAGTATGGAAAGTACAAGCTCTTAAAACTCCCGGTAGCACACATAACTTTAGATGATGCAAACGCTATTACTACTTGACTTGACCCAAAGGGCGCCTTCGTTGAGAACTCGAGCTCACAATGTCATTCGGATTCACCAACTCATCTTGTGTGTAGGAATACTCGGAGGCACATCGAGCACAGCGAGCAAAGTGACAAAAGGCCAATGCTGATTGATTCGAGCACTGTAAAGGCTCACAACTCCCGGAACCAATAGCCTTTGTTAAAATTCATGACACTGATTCATCTTCATCACCTTCAAAACTATTACGTGAAGATGGAGTTGACCCCTGGAATTTGTGTATGTTTATCATCCATCCATTTATACCGGGATGAGCAAATCCATGGACACTTCATTCAGCTACAATGCTTCATAAGCTGTAGGCAGCTTACTTCACTTGAGCAAAATTCAGTTACCACTATTGTGGCAGTATATCTCTGGTGCCACTTGGAAACTTGAGCTAAACTCCAATGTTTGGGTGTTTTTGCGCGGTGTACCCACAGCTGCGCAAACGGGCGAGACTTTATAGTGATTGACCAAAACGAGGAACTGATATATGATGAGTATACTGTTATTTCTGAAACGTTCTGCCGACGTAATCGGAGCCGTTGAACAGGCTCATTTCGGCCTCTATTAGAGTTGTTAAAGCAAAGTTTCTGAAAAAATTGAAGTTAGCAGGCACTGAGGACAGGTCCAATTCGGCGACGCCGCTGTACCCAAATCCGCACTTGCCCTAGCCAATATACAAAGGTCTACTTATCGTTTTGATGTAGGTCTACATTTACAGCTTGCCCCATATACAAACGCGCTTTCAATGATGACTCGAAACGTTGAATTACTCTAAAAGGAAATGATATTGATGGCACAAAAATAAAAATACAGGTTTTATAGGGTACAAACGATTAGCAAAAGGTCTGACAAGACAGGGAAAGACAATCAACATTAATTGACCCATTTTCTAGCATTGCGGAACATTCTCAACCAAGGGCCCTCAGAAACCTGCGAAGCAGGGTACCAAGAGTTAGACTCGAGAACTGTAACGCGTTCAGGATGGGGCATCATTGCCAGAACACGGCCATTGGGAGACCTGATACCAGTTATACCGGCAGGCGAGCCGTTAGGGTTGTAAGGATACTTTTCAGTAGTCTTTCCGTAATTGTCAACATATCGGACAACAGTGAGATTGTCTTTAGTAAATTGCTTGTAGGTCTCTGGTGACTCAAAAGTGGCCTGGCCCTCGCCATGAGCAACAACAATAGGAAAGCGGGAGCCACGCATTGACGAGAAAAAGATGGATGAATCTTTTAGAGAAGTAGTGTCATCAACTATCTCAACCATAACGTAACGAGCCTCGTATTGCTCAGATTGGTTACGCTCAAATGAAGGCCAGTTCTCAGTGCCGGGAATGAGAGACTTGAGACGAGACAAAAATTGGCAGCCATTGCAAACACCAAGAGCAAATGTGTCGGCACGTTCGTTAAAGAAGTGACTGAACTTCTGTTTCATTTCATCATGATATAATACTGATTTAGCCCAGCCAGCACCTGCACCAAGAACGTCACCGTATGAAAACCCACCACAAGCAGCAATACCAACAAAATCGTCCAGGTCAACTCGACTTGAAAACAGGTCAGACATGTGCACGTCAACAGGCGTGAATCCTGCAAGTTGCATGGCCCAAGCCATCTCGTTATGTCCATTAACACCCTGCTCGCGCAGAATCGCAACCTTAGGTTTCGTAGTCAAACCCGCTACAATATTCTCTGTGGGATCAAAAGTGAGTTTGTAGGCAAGGCCAGGGTCAGCGTTGTCGGCAATGCTGCTAAACTCTTGGTCGGCAGACTTTGGGTTGTCTCTAATTCGCTGCATCTTGAAAGACGTGGTAGCCCAAACTTGTTGTAGTGCTGCACGGTTACTAGAATATACCTGGTGACCGTTATAGCTAATGTTGATGATCTGGTCTTTCTGAGTAGTTACCTCAGCCACAACGGAGATGGCTGCGGCGGGGACGCCCTCTTCAATAAGGACCTTAGCAAACTCTTCAACGTCAGAAACCTGGAAAACACCACCCAACTCTTCAGCAAAAAGAGCAGATATGACGTCAGTGTTTGAGTCGCTGACGTTCACGTTGAGGCCAACACGGCCTGCAAACGCCATTTCAAGCAATGTGACGATAAGACCTCCATCGCTTCTGTCATGATAAGCTTGAACAATATCTGTCTGGTGGAGCTTTTCAAGACCGAGCAGAAATCCTTTGAGGATAGCGACATCGTCAACAGTAGGAGCGGAATTTCCAAGCTGGCCATACACTTGAGTAAGAGCAGACCCACCGAGACGATTCTTGCCAAGGCCAAGGTCAACCAAAACAAGCTGAGAGCCCTTCACTCTTTGAAGCTGAGGAGTCCAGGTACGACGAACGTCATCAACGGGAGAGAAGGCAGTGATAATGACTGACAAAGGAGCGGAAATCTCCTTATTGTCCCATTTCATTTTCATTGACATCGAGTCCTTACCAACAGGGATGGCAACACCTAAAGCAGGACAAAGATCTAGGCCAATAGCTTGTACTGCTTCGTATATAGCTGCGCCCTCTCCCTCATCAGAGGCAGGGGACATCCAGTTTGCAGACAATCTGACACGGTCCAAAGACTTGACATCTGAAGCATAAAGGTTGAGTAATGACTCGGCAACAGCCATTTTGGCTGAAGCTGACGGACTGATTAGAGCAAGAGTAGGCCGTTCACCCATAGCAAAGGACTCGCCATGGGTAACGCCATATGAAGAAAGAGTAACAGCGGTATCAGCTACTGGCGTCTGCCAAGGACCAACCATTTGATCTCTTGCGATCAATCCGGTGACTGATCTATCACCAATAGTAATAAGGAAGGACTTAGATCCAACAGCAGGAAGCTTCAGAACGCGGTCCAAAGCGCTCGAGACAGATTCAGTAGTTGTCATGTTCTGGAATACTGTGGTAACATCAAAAGGAGAAAGTCTCAAAGGCTTGGTAAAAGAAGTTCTACTGATGCGAGGGGGGGAACCAAACAATACAGACATTTCCATGTCAATCGGCGTTGTGTTGAGAAGTTTGTCAGTGAGAACAAGGCGTTGCTCTGAAGTAGCATAACCCACAACAGCGTAAACAGCTCGCTCTCTTTCGCAGATGCTCTTGAATGTGTCAAGATCAGAGGGAGCAACACCCAAAACGTATCGCTCTTGAGCTTCACAGCACCAGATTTCCATGGGAGACATGCCAGGTTCAACATTGGGAATGTCTCTGAGTTCAAAACGTGCTCCCAGATCATTGTCGTGAACCAACTCTGTAAGAGCATTAGAAAGGCCGCCTGCGCCAACATCATGAATTGATTGAATAGGATTGGCATTTCCCAGGCTAGTACAACCATCAATAACCATTTGAGCGCGTCTCTGCATTTCGGGATTTCCACGCTGAACAGAAGCAAAATCAAGGTTGACAGAGCCCTCTCCCGATGTAATGGAAGAAGCCGCTCCTCCTCCAAGTCCAATCAGCATAGAAGGGCCTCCAAGAACAATGAGAGCGGCACCGGGAGTGATTTTGCGATCCTTTAGAGCAAATTGAGGGCGTACAGTTCCAACACCACCAGCAATCATGATGGGTTTGTGGAAACCTCTCAACTTAGGCTTGCCGGAATTGCTCTCAACGGATGTTGTGAGAGTTCTAAAGTAACCTGTGATACAAGGGCGGCCAAATTCATTATTAAACGCAGCAGAGCCAATGGGCGCTTCAAGCATGATGTTCAAGGCACTTGAAATATGTGCAGGTTTACCTATATCAAGCTCCCAAGGCTGCTTAAAATCAGGAATCAACAGATCAGAGACAGCAAAGCCAGAAAGACCAGCCTTAGGGCGGGAACCTCGTCCCACAGCGCCCTCATCTCTAATTTCACCACCTGAACCAGTAGCGGCTCCGGGAAAAGGTGAAACAGCGGTAGGGTGGTTGTGAGTCTCAACTTTAGCAACGAAATGTACAGGTTCAGCCGTGGTAGTATAGGCCAAGGTCTTGGGGTTGGGAGCAAAAAAGTTTGCTTGTTGGCCTTCCAAAACAGCAGCGTTATCGGAGTAGGCAGAGATAGTGTAGCTGGGGTTTACATTGTGAGTATTGCGAATCATCTTGAATAGCGAGTAGGGTTTGGCTTCATTATCAATCTTCCAATCAGCATTGAAAATTTTGTGTCTGCAGTGCTCAGAGTTCACTTGAGCAAACATGAAAAGTTCAACGTCAGTTGGATCTCTAGCAGGGAAAGAGTTGACAAGATAGTCTATTTCAGCCTGATCTAAGGCAAGACCAAGACTTTTGTTGGCCTCGGGGATTCCGTTACGTTCAACGTGGACCAAAGGCTTGGGAGAGTGAACGGCGAACAGGTCCTCATTTGTAGGTGCAGATTCAGGCAGAGTCTAGAGAGAGGTTAGTCAAAATATGTGAAGCAGACAGTTCATCACGCACCTGGGTCATTCGATCATAAATGAAATCTAAGAACACACCGGACTTGAGGTGTGCGTCAAGAGGAAATCCCTTTCGGACCTGAATGATAAGAGCAATACCACGTTCGACGCGGTTAATGTCCTTATCAAGGCCACAACTGTTCAAGATATCTGTGGCCTTAGAAGACCAAGGAGAGATAGTACCTGAACGAGGGATCACTCGAAGCAGATAGGCGTTCTCGGGTAAGGAATCACTAGACCCTGACAGCGACTGAAGAAGAGAAGCTGTGAGAGAATCAGACGTATCTGGCTTGGAATCATAGCTGAGCAAAGCATCGAGTAAAGATCGCTTCTCAGCATTCGTAGCCAAGTCAGAACCTTCCGCAATCGAGACGTAATGAACGTATAGAGTGCGGATACCAACAACGGCTGAAGAGTTAACAGCAGTGTTGATATTGTTGATGAGCTCGTTGACTCTAAATAGAGAGTAGGCGGTAGGGCCTGCGAGTGTAAGAAGGGTCATTTTGTTCTATAGAAACAGGAAAGAGTTGCTGAGAAAATGATCCAGACAGATAACAGACAAACTTGTGCTGAATATCAATACTGAAGCATCAGGAGAAGAAGACTGGAACAGAGAAAAGGCGAGAGCACAATGTCCGTTTGAGCTATCGTTGGTAGCTGTGAAATTTTCTGAGTTTTTTGTCTCTTGAGAAAAAGAGAAGGAAGAGCAAGAATATTGGTTTTCGAATAGTACTCTACAAAAAATTTTTCTCGAGGCAAAGACTCACAGAGCCGTCGACAAATCATGATGGCCACCCGAAAGCAATACCCGAAATTGAATTGGAACAACACTCTCGGGTACTTTCGGTAAAGGACTAGTGGCGGCAAGTGACGACCAGCTGGCATTCTTCCTGACTCTATGAACTCCTACATATCTTAGGTTGTAGCTGGTTGAGTGACAGAAAAGGCTACTAGATACTAACGATAACAATATAAATAAAATACAACCAGTAGATGTGTTCTACGAAATAAATAAGCGATTGCTAACAATAATCAACTGGCTGGCGAAAACCTGTCATTCATAGTTCGAGCCTGGTTCACAATCTCTGCAACCTTCTTGCTACCAGCGCCACGACCCTTTCCTTGGACGTCGCGCTCCCAGTTAAACGAGTTCTTTTCGTTCTGTTTCAGCTTGGCTTCTTCACTTCGCTTTGCCATATGCTCTTCCATAAGAGAAGGCAAACGGGCTCTGTTTTCACTTTCTGATAAATCTTTTGGAGCTTGAATTTCTGTTTTGCCTCTCTTTCTGTCATCGGAAGCCTTAATTCCCATCATTTCATCAGCCTGTCGTTTCGACCTTTCAGCGCTTGTTTCTGTCCACGATTTATCAATATTTACTGATATGTTGCGCCGAAAGGTCTTGGGATTGTATGAGGCCTCATTTTGTCCTGAACCACCACCCAAGGCCACAGACATCCAATTGGCTCTGTCAGCGCCAAGGGCTGACTCCAGATTTTCTCCCTGAGAATTAGCGCGTTCTTGCAGGCGAAGAAGAGCAGCAGCTTCTTCGTTAACATCTTCTGGTCCAGAAGGCAATTGCGGTCCAAAGTCGGTATCGTCGTCACTTGAAGATTCAACTCTTTCTAAGTTGTTAGCCGCGGCAGTTTTAGTAGAGTTGTGCGGTACATCTGTAGCATGGGCCTTTGCTCGCTCGTCCCTTCGCAAAGCGCGTATATTCTTGATTTCTTCAGGAACTGGAGGTCCTATAAGAGCTGCCATCATTGATTTGTTCCTAAAATTTTCAGCTTTAAATTTAAATTTCAAGATATCTTCATGTCAGCAAAGGTTACCCTCTTTGCGACCTCCCATTTTGTGCAGCAGTTTCCATCCCTCCAACCAACTTCTCTAGAACCAACGATAGCGAAGGCCAGATTGGATCTATATTTTCTTTGAACTTAGTGGCATTCAGCTCTTTTGATATTGATACTTCGTCATGAGATTCTCCTCACTTGCTATTAGCATGGCTGCAAGCATTGTAGTGGCTTCTTCCGAGGCTTCTTGCCCTGGTGCCTTTGTGTACATGTTCCCAAGCAGCCCTGGGGCTGCATCACACAGCACAGGAAGCAACCCGGCAACCCTCAACATCCACCAGGCCCAGTTAGTGCTGGCGGATTTCGTTGGAGCCAGTCAACTTTACTCATCTTCTGATACAGAGTTTCCTAACAATTTCAAACACATATGTGGTGGAAATGGCATGTTTGGACGCCCTGCCGAAGATCTGAATGGAAAAACTCCTACTGCTGTCGTTGTAGTCAATGGTCTTCCTAGCGAGGACTCCCTGTTTCTCGAAAATGGACACAGCCAAGAGGTTCTCACTCCTTCGTTCAAGATTGATGAAGCTCCTTCTGCTTCTTTCTTCCGTGCCTTTCTTGAAAAGATTTCTGACGATGTTGCAGACATTTTTTCTGGAGAGATTGAAAGCTCATTTGATAGGACTGTGTCTGTTGTGTCGCATTTCGCAGCAGAATTAGAGGCTGCGGCCCTTAGTGGCCTTAGAGGATCCGGATTTTTCAAGCGATCTTTGCGCAACATGGATGATGGAGAGTTGGCAAGCCATCATCTACACAAGGAGTACTTGAGCCAAATTCATCGACTGGGCTCTGAGCTTAGTCGTGGTCAAACTGCATTTGTGCGTGTTGAGTCTCTGAGCATGCTCCACAAGGATAATTCTCCCGAATACAAGAAAGCTCTGAAGGAAATCTCCGATGCTCTTAAAGACCTCGTTCACAGTAGCTCAGATTTGAATCTTCTTGTTGTCGCCTCTCCTCACAATGCTTGCACAAACAAGGCACGCACCATGATTAAGAGAAGCGATGGCAGCGGTATTACACCCCTTTTCCGAAGAGCATCTTCTATTTCGTCATCTTCTATTGGCCCTTACAGCTCCGCAGAAGCCTGCGAAATTGCTACTGATTCTTGTTCTGGTCATGGAAAGTGCCGCAAACTCGTGACAGATCTCTATGCGTGCGTTTGTGAAAGTTCCTACGACACCGAGAAGAAGAAGACCACCTACTGGGGTGGAAATGCTTGCCAAAAGAAGGACGTGTCAGTTGAGACCCAAATGTTTTTGTGGACAGGAATTGGAAGTGTTTTCACGATTGCTGCCGGTATTAAGTTTTTGTTTAGCATCGGTAGCGACCCTTTGCCTGGTATCTTAAACGTTTCCAAGCGCTCAGGATCCAACAACTAAGCAATTGTTTCTATAATATTCTTTAAAGTTTTAATACATCATCCAGTTTTTTTTAAATTCTGTCGTTGTGTGTCGTGTTTCCAGCAAGATGATCAAAATAATGACTCGTGTAATGCTGCGGCTACTATGTGCTGGCATTTTTGCACTTTGATTGAAGATATTCTTCCTTCGTAAAGAACAAAGTCTAAACAGATGGCTAGAGCTTTCAATTCTCCGATGTTGTTTTGCAAGTGATTATGAAAACCTCTCTTTCAACTTCAACAGCTGTCTTGAAAAACATACAGTAGAATAGGTTGCCAGAATCAACTTTGGTAAAATATGGCCACAGAGGGAATGACTGCGGTGCAAATGGCGAGGCTTTTAGTCATTCAGGGAATGAAGGCGGGCCAATACAGAATGCGAAGAGCGAGTATTTTTTCATAGCGTGGATTTGACACAACAACCGCCAGGCTATTTCAGTGTGATTGATTACTAGATATCAACAGCTGCAAATTTACTGTAATCCGTATGCAGCCTGAGTACCTTCCTTTCTCCAGGCATCCATCCGCAGAGCCTAGAAGAAGGCATAGTTGTAACCTGATTTACTTTTATCTATTCCATCTTTGGCATTCGGTAGTGGCTGTGAGATGATCTGATAACTCGCCATTCGTAATATCAAAATCACTAACATTGATCAAGGAAAAAACCGTCTCACCAACAAGCCAGCTGCGCTATAATGCCAAAAATACTTGTCATGTGCTGCCTAAGTCAATATGTTGTCTACAAAAGTACAACTATGAAAATTCTATACTGTTCATGGGGCAGTCTTCTCCAGCAAATAGCATGTCATCAGCGTATCAATCAAATCTACCAACTCAAAATAAAACATGGGCAGGGCATCAGCTTGCAGTGATTTTCTATTTTCCTCAGACCAAGCTCGTACTCTCAAATACAGTATCATTTATTATAGAGATCCATCAGGAATCTCTGAAACCGTAACTTATATTTTCAAACTAGCACTACGACTAACCAGTTGGAATCAAGAAACCCGGACCAAAACCAAAGGCCTATTCATTTATATGTACTGAAGTAACCTTTCTTATATCGTATTTTGCCACATACGCTATGGCGAAACACTCGATGTGTATAAAAGAATTTGCATGATTTACCAAAGTGTTCTTTTTTTGTATTAGTACATACTATATAAGCTGGCCCCAATCCTATCAAATTGATATAAATTTTTTCTGCCAACTTGTGCTGAATGCTCTTTATCCATTCTATTACTTAGTGGTGATACCGAATATAATCTTTCTCGACACTCAATTTTATTATCACACAGCTTCAAAACTGCCTGAAACAATTATTTGCTCAAAATTGACTCAATTGCTTACATCTGTCAACTGTTGCACATCACACTTCACAAGTTTATACAGACAGCTCTGTCCCTTAGTTCAATATACCCATGCCGCGTCAAGAAAATAGCGCAGGCGAGCGATCTAGCCTTCTAGGAAGTGATAGCTCAATACACAACACACCATACACTCTAGCTGGCTTCTTGAAATGTTGCCAAAGCCTGGCGTACCGTCGAAATTTAAAGCATATGCTAGCCTCTACTATTAGAGCAGTGACAAAATACCTCAAATTTGTGGGACCAGGGCTCATGGTTTCAGTGGCCTATATGGATCCTGGAAATTATTCAACAGCAGTATCCGCTGGAGCACTCTATAGATACAAGCTGCTGTTTGCAGTATTGATATCTAATATTTTTGCAATATTTTTGCAAACGCTTTGTATCAAGCTTGGATCTGTGACGGGCATGGATTTGGCCCAGAACTGTCGTGAACACCTTCCTCGTTGGCTGTCAATTGCGATTTATGTTCTGGCTGAAATAGCAATTATTGCCACCGATTTTGCAGAAGTTGTTGGTGCTGCTATATCGCTGAACATTTTGTTCAATATACCTCTTCCCATTGGAATCTCGCTCACTGTTGTGGACGTCCTTCTCGTACTCATATTTTACAGGCCTAATGGGTCAATGAAGATGGTTCGCTACTTTGAATATATGGTTTCACTTCTGGTTATGCTGGTTGTTGCTTGCTTTGCCATAGAGCTTTGGAATATTGGACCAGTGAACAAGACGGAAATTTTCAAGGGTTTTTTTCCTTCTTCCGATCTGTTGGAAACCCAAGGCCTCTATCTCTCTTGTGGGATTTTAGGTGCAACAGTAATGCCACATTCTCTTTATCTGGGCTCAGGGATCGTTCAGCCTCGGTTGCGTGAATACGACAGAAAACACGGCTATTATGTCGGAGATAGCTCCAAAATTTCTGAATACTTGCTGAAATACAAACCATCAATTCATGCCATAAATTATGCTATGACATATTCTATTGTGGAGCTTGTCATATCACTGTTTACAGTTGCAATATTTGTCAATTCTGCTATTTTGATAGTTGCTGGTGCCACTTTAGCAGGCAGTCCGGAGGCTGTCGATGCTGATCTTTTCTCGATCTATAAAATGCTACAAAAGTACATGTCTCCAGCAGCCGGAACAGTCTTTGCTTTGGCGCTGTTGTTCTCAGGTCAATCTGCTGGTGTAGTTTGCACTCTATCTGGCCAAATGGTATCCGAAGGTTTTATTAACTGGTCTTTTAAGCCCTGGATTAGACGACTGTTTACCAGAAGTATCGCGGTTGCTCCTTGTCTAGTCATTGCTATTTTTGCAGGTCGCAAGGGACTTGCCGATGTTATTAATGGATCCCAAGTTGTTTTATCAGTGCTACTGCCTTTCGTGTCAGCTCCATTAATATATTTCACTTGCAAAAAGTCAATAATGCAAGTGTCCCTCACTTCTCAGGTAAATGAGCCAAATGAAAGATTGACCCATTCTGAACGCTCAAGCTTTGAGCAATCGGCTCCATCAGCTTTAGAGACTGATGTTTTGGGCACAGTCAAGCTAAATCCCTGCTCCACAACAAACAAATCAAAAACCTTTGATAACGAGTCTGCCTTTCCGATTATTGAATACACAGACATGAGCAACAGCAAGCTTACAAACGTCGTTTCCATTTTGATATTTTTAACCGTTTCAGGCTTGAACATATTTATGATTGTTTCGATGGCAATGGGTGCTGATATTCACTTCTAGGCTACGATTCATGGCCTACTTGAGTCTCATCGGATTCCCATCAAGTCATGCATACATGAACATTTTAATGACATGTAATACGCTGTTTACTTAAGCTTTAAATAAAGCCCATGCGCTTATATACCCTATTACAAAAAGTTAAAAAGTTGGGCGGTGGTGGTCATGGTGAATTTGAGGGTAGCCATTGAGTGTACTTTTGGATTTTGGTGAGCAGAATATTTCTCCATGATAATGGGTAGTTAATGATCATATTTGGAAACAATTTCTACTGTTGGCTGTGAAGTTATCATAAAATTGGTGATAACTCGGCTTCTGGCATGAGTTCTTTTGAAGAGTTTGTGACACGTTTCCTATCTTAGAAATTTAAAAAAACAATCGGCGTGGCAGACTATAAAAGTTAAGCGCCACACCTTAATTTTCGTGCACATAAATAAATTAATATAATTTCTTGGCTAAATGGAGAAACTACACAAGCTGTAATAACTATTTATACCTAAATAAGAGGGACAGTTCAGGTTTTTGTCTGATACAGACCAATTCAGCTTACTCGCCGTGTTTGTGTTCAATTGCGTCGATGGTGTCGGAATACTCCCTGAGACTGCAATGAGCCCCAACGCTAAGGAAAACCTGGTTGTATGGTACCAGAGGAAAACCTTCTGCAAACTATCCTAAAAGGTTTGCCATCATTGAAGTAAAGTGCGGATTGATGTAAGAAAATTGGCTACCGCGATAAGACCCTTTTTGGTATTCAAAAGAATCCTAAGGTCAAGTCCCTGAGAAATTTTCAGTAGTGCGTGCCGCTCGTTTTCAGTCAGGGGACATTCGATGAGAATATGTCGCGGAATAAATTGCAATTACGGCTATGAAAGATTATGTAGAAACAAACATGGTAAAAGTAAAATATTAACACAAAGTAAATAAGATCTCCCCAGGTCTGTATCAAATACTTGGGCATTTTGCAATGAATGAATGAATGAATGAATGGATGGATTGAATTCACGGTTTGAAAGATTATGTAGATACACAAATGGTAAAAGCAACTTATAGACAAAGAGTAAATAGTTCTCCCCAGATCTGCATCAAATGCATTCACGACGTTATTTTTCATTCTTCAAGGATGGCTTATGCCAAAATTCATGTTACCGTAAGTCAAAAACCCGAACCACTCTTGAGAATTCCCCCTCCGAACAAGACAAGTCTAGCTAAAAGCGCCCGCGTTAAAAACAACCTCTTTTCTTGAGGTACCAAAAAGCCGCGAGAAGAAATGTTTCATTTTGAACGTTTAGAAATGCTGTTGGAGACTTGCGTCCCCTTCAACAGAGTAGTGTAATTGGTGTGGGAGAAGTATCCCTTGCTGCAAAAGAGGTCGCCTTTGGCGGCCTTTGGCGGTACATCTTCATGTCATATCTGAGATGGTTGACGTAAATCTTTTTGCAGCTAATGTAGTCTGTAGCATTATTGAAAAACAGAATCGTGACTCTGCCACGATCGTTCTCTATAATTCTGGGGCCTTGTTTGAGTTCAACGCCATGATTCTTGAAATTGGCCTCTTCGACTTGGTCCGCTGTGGTATCCTTGGGGATGCCATATATCACTCCTTTGTACCAGGTGCTTACATCTAGTACTTC